>QRDG01002004.1:0-62955 GCA_012064385.1 Puccinellia tenuiflora | reverse complement strand
GCACATAGTCTGCCGCCGCCGCTGATTTCTTACACCCATGGAATCATCCTCGTCATCCTCGTCCGTGACATCCCTGGCTGCAACGCTCGGAGCGCCGCCTACCCAGCTCCTGACACGCGAAAATTCCCTTGTGTGGAAAGCTCTTGTGGTTCCTGCCCTGCGTGGCGCTCGGGTTCTGAACCTGGTCAAGGGACTTGAGCCTGCACCTCCTGAAGAGATCGAAGTTGAGGACACCAACGGCAAGAAGACCAAGGTTGAAAACTCTTCGTATGTTACCTGGATCATGCGAGATCAGCAAGTTCTAAGGTATATCCTCAATTCTGTTTCACCTGAAGTTCTGTCACATGTCATTGGACTTGAAACCTCTGCTGAAGTATGGAAGGCTATAGAGGAACTCACAAACACGCAGTCCCGCTCCCGAGCACAACAGCTGCGTTCTACTTTGAATGACACAAAGAAAGGTGCTCTCTCTGCTGAACAGTACTTTGCTAAGATGAAAAACATAGCTTCTGAACTTGCTGCTGCTGGTAAACCGCTTGATGATGATGAATTAATTTGGTCAATTCTGCATGGTCTTGGAGATTCATACAACACACTGAAAACAGCTGTTCGTGCCAATCCCAGTACTACTCTAACAGATTTATTTAGTCAGCTTCAGGCTTTTGATCAGCTTCACCATGCGGATGATGGTGATGATTTTGTCTCCTCTGCTAATGCTGCACGTCGAGGCCCTGCACCTCCAGCACCCCCGTCTCGAGGAGGTGGAGGATACTCTGACTATGGTCGGTATGATGACAGACGCGGTCGTTTTGACGACCGTTATGATGCTGGTCGTGTCCGTCGTGATGATCGCTATGATGCTGCCCGTCGTGATGATCGTGATCGTCGTGATGGACGCCGTCGGGATGATGGAAGTCGCAGAGATGATAGTCGTGAGGGACGCCGCCGTGATGATGGAGGTCGCAGAGATAATAGTGGCCGTGGTCGCCGGGATGGTGGCCGTGGTCGTCGAGATGGTCGTCGTGAGCGTGTTGGTCGTGCTCCAACACCCTATGTTGATATCACATGTCAGATATGCAAGATTCATGGACATCCCGCTGCCGATTGTTGGTGGCGTTATCAGAAAGATGGCTCAGACAGTGATGGTGAACAGGATGACAAGGCTGCACACATGGCCTGATGTAGCCCCACACGTGGACAACACCATGGACACCATGCCAAATGGCCCAATGACAAGATCAAGAGTCAAGGCTCTTCATGAAAAGGTGACCTCGCTCCTCTCGATGTGTGATCTTGACCTTCCTTTGAATGGGTTGCTACTTCATGCCGGTACCTTGTGCATACTCAGGATCCACCCAGTTGATGGCCCACAATGGAGTCAAGGAGATGACCAAGAGAAGGTCCAAGATGATGGAGAAGATGGACCAGAGGAGACCCAAGAAGATGGACAAGAAGAGGAGGGAAGGAGCGAAGACTGGGTGGCCGGCCTCCCAGCCGGCCTAGGCCGGCCTCCAGGCCGGGCACCAACCCGAAGCCGCCGGCCTCCCAGCCGGCCCAGGCCGGCCTCCAGGCCGGGCACCCACCCGAAGCCGCCGGCCTCCACACCGGCCCAGGCCGGCCCTCAGGCCGGGCCACATCCCGACGCCGCCGGCCCAAACGCCGGCCTCCCAGCCGGCCTCCAGGCCGGCCTAGGCCGGCCCCCAGGCCGGTCACCCACCTGAGCCGGCCGGCCTCCAGGCCGGCCTAGGCCGGCCCCAGGCCGGTTCCCCGCCAGAGCCAGCCGGCCTCCAGGCCGGCCTAGGCCGGCCCCCAGGCCGGTTCCCCGCCTTTCCTGCCCCGTTTTGTAATGGACTATAAATAGCTTTCCACTTTCCCCATTTCGAGGTTAGACTGAATCTGAGACTTGTGAGAGCTATGCTCCTCCTCCCTCGTAGCTAGGGTGCCTCGTTGAGGTAGATCTTGTTGTTGCTACTCTTTCACTGCGGTGTCTCTAGTAGTGCAAACCAATCTTTCACTGCGGTGATTCTATTGGATCGGTGGACCGGCCGGTAAGAGCAATCGGTTTCAACAAGAGTAAGTTTGGCTTTGATTCTTCGATCCAAAGGCTACCTTTTGAGGGTTTGTTGTTGGGTGGAGTTCTTAGCAGGATTTGCTAGTTATCCTTGTGTTTTGCCCACGAATCTCCCTCGTTTCCCCTCGTGTTCTTCGTGTTCATCCCCGTTTCCCCCTCAAATCCGTGAAGATCGGGCCTAGCCCTACATCATTTGGTATCAAGAGCAAGGGTTTCCACGGATTTGGATCGTGTTTCCACCGTTTATTAGCCATTTTCCACCAAAATTTTTCTTTCCCATACCAATTTCGAAAATTCCAAAAAAAAATAGCCCATATGGATTTCGTTCGATCTTTCGATTTGGTGAGCGATTTGTGGTTTTGATCCACGGATCTCGTGCTTAAGACCTTTTCCCCACTTTCCGTTGGTGTTTTCCGGAGGCCTTTTCCGCTCCAAGCCCAAGCGTGCCGCGCAATTCGTCGCCGGCGGTACTACCGTCCGAACGGCCGTTACTACCGCCCGCAATCGGTCTTACCGCCCGTTCGGCCGGTGCTACCGCCGCACGACTATTCACCGACTTCATCTTCGTGTCGCTTCATCGCTACCTCGACGACATCAAAGGTATAGCTTCCGACACATCCCTTTCCATTTCGCGAAACTTTTTCCTAGGAGCTAGCTCTTCATAGTGTGAGCATTGCACTTGTGTGACACCAAGTAACCATATCATAATCTTGTGAGCATCTAGTTGTAGCGGACTCGGCTCGGGCAAAAGCATAAAAGCAAAAGAGAAATAGAAAAGATTCAAAAAAAAAAAAAAAAGAGAGAAAAGCCGAGCCGTGATCCTAGTTATCCTCAAGCTCCAATTACCAATAGATAAATGGGTACACTTGTGCAAATCGGGTGCTCTTTCCCATACACTTGAGCTAGTTGTCCTTCGAGAGGTGGTGCGGCACGAGCATAGTCTTCGTTAGGTCCAAGTTGCTCCTCCCTATAGTCGCACCATCCACGTTTGTCTCCACGTGTGAGTCTCTTTTGTTTCTCGGATTGTGTGGTTAGTCTCTTTTGTTTCGTGGTCCTTGTGGTTATCCTCCACTTCTTGCAATAGCCTTTTCGTTGGTTTCGTTTCGATTTCTTGCCACTTTACCATACCCAAGCTCCTCATAAGTGTGTGTGTGGGTCGCTTTTGGATTGCTAATCAAACACTTTTACTCTTGTGACACCATTGTCTCGGACGGCAAGCCCACTTGTCCAATATTATCAACCAAAGGTAAGAGCGGTTTTTAGCCACCAAATTTTCCACATATCACTTGTGTTGTCTAATCATGGCTAGGGAAGAACAAGACACCGACTTCGGCAAACAAGCGGAGGCCCTTAGGCGGTACATGGACGACAACTTCCGTCGGTATGAGGAGCGCCATCAAGCCGCTCAATGTGAAAACAATGAGCGCTTCGCTCAAATCCACGAGCTCCTCGAGCGAGATCGTCGTCACTCTTCAAGGTCAAGTTCGCGAAGCTCTCGCCACTCCACCGCAAGAAGCCATGCAAGGAGTGAGAATGATCAAGGGCATCAACATCGTCAAGAAGCGCCTCATCCACAAGTGAACTTGGACCATCACCAACACCAAGACCAACATCGTCAAGAAGAGCCGCCCCCCAAGCGATCGTACAACATCAACATCCTCAAGATCGTCATCGACAAGAGATACCAATTCCAAATGCTAACTTGGATCCCCAACACCGCTATGAAGATAATCGACATCATCGTCATGACCTACCTCCACCTCGAGCCCGCCGAGTGCCATTGGCCGACAATCATATTGATCTTGAAGACAATGAGGATTATGTGCCGCGCCACCATCAAAGGCATCGTCACCGAGACCGCTATCGACACCATGATGATGATGATGATGAGGATGATCGCAGGAACCGTTTCAACCCTCCCAAGCTTGTCATTCCTAAGTTCTATGGCACCAACGACCCGGAAGATTATATTGCATGGGAATCCAAGGTCTCCAAGCTATTTCGAGTCTACAAGGTGCCGCAAGACAAACGAGTTGACCTCGCATCCCTCGAGTTTGAAGGCTATGCGCAACTATGGTGGGAACAACTCCAAGCATCCTTTGAAGACCCAATAGACACATGGAATGACATGAAGAAGGAAATGCACAAGCGCTTTGTGCCACATCATTATGCACGCGATTTGTTCAAGAAGCTACAAGAACTCAAGCAAGGTATCAAGACGGTCGACGAGTACTACAAGGAGATGGAGTCCACTCTCTCCCGTGCACACATTGTAGAGTCCGAGGAACAATCAATGGCACGTTTCTTGAACGGCCTCACGTACCCCATCAAGAAGATAGTGGAATTCCAACCTTATGAGAACCTTGTTGAGCTCGTTCATCAAGCCATGAAGGCCGAGCGCCAAGTCGCCGAAGAGCTCAAGTATGTCAAGGCCAAGTCCTTCTTCGCCACTAGAGCTTCATCATCAACACAACCCATGACTCAAGTCCAAGCTCAAGGCAATGCCAAAAGCTCTACGCCGCAACCCACTACCACCTCCAAGAAGACGACGCCCTCACCACAAGCCGTCAAGTCATATATCACTTGCTACAAGTGTGGAGGTCAAGGGCACAAGTCATTTGAATGCACCAACAAGAAGGTGATGATAGTCAATGACAATGGAGACTATGAGTCCATGAGTGAAGATGAGTATCATGCATTGAACAAGGTGGCCACGATGCAAAGCTTGGATGAAGACGATGACTACATCTATTGTGATGGTGACCCCAACCCCACTCTAGTTGTCACTCGAGTCTTGACTACAATCAACCAAGGTGATGACGCTCAAAGATGCAACTTGTTCCAAACCAAGGCCGGCATCAACGGCAAATCAATCAAGGTAATCATTGATGGTGGGAGTTGTCACAATTTGGCAAGCAAGGAGCTATGTGAGAAACTCAACTTGACGTACAAGAAGCACCCCAATCCTTACCATGTGCAATGGCTTAGTGACTCCGGCACCGTGAGGATCCAACACACGGTTCAAGTATCCTTCAAGATTGGCTCTTACGAGGACACGGTGGATTGTGATGTGGTACCAATGTCGGTTTGCCACTTACTTCTTGGCCGCCCTTGGCAATTTGACAAAGCCGCTGCTCATGATGGGCGCACCAACTACTATAGCTTCAAGTGGAACAATAAGATCCTAGTGCTCCGCCCAATGACTCCAAGCCAAATCATAGCCGACAACGCCAAGACTATTGTAAGAGCACAAGAAAAACAATCCCCTAGTGAGTTGAGTGGTGAGAGAGCGAACCACATTCACGTGAGTGAGAGCCACAAGCCAAATATGAGTGAGAAAGGGAAAAGAGTGAGTCCCGGCGTAGTCTTGTTAGCCACCAAAAGTGAGATGAGAGAAGTGAGAGCAAACCCATCCACTTTCCACTTCGTGCTCTTATGCAAAGGAGATGGCAAAGACACTAACGACTTAACCCAAGTTCCTCCGTCTATGTTGTCCATTTTGCAGGAATTCAAAGATGTCTTTCCGGATGAGCTTCCTCAAGGCCTTCCTCCCCTACGTGGAATCGAGCATCGCATCGACCTCATTCCCGGCGCCCCTCTACCCAATAGAGCGCCATACCGCACCAACCCCGAGGAGACGAAGGAGATCGAGCGCCAAATTCAAGAACTCCTCGCCAAGGGACATGTTCGTGAAAGCTTGAGTCCGTGCGCCGTTCCGGTAATCCTCGTCCCCAAGCAAGACGACACACTCCGAATGTGCATGGATTGCCGTCCCATCAACAATATCACGGTGAGGTATCGACATCCTATCCCACGACTTGATGACATGCTAGATGAGCTTAGTGGTGCCACTATTTTCTCCAAAATTGATTTAAAGAGTGGCTATCACCAAATCCGTATGCATGAAGGAGATGAATGGAAAACCGCATTTAAAACAAAACTTGGTCTTTATGAGTGGCTTGTCATGCCCTTTGGTCTTTCAAATGCTCCTTCAACATTTATGCGTCTTATGAATCACGTCTTGCGGACTTTCATTGGCAAGTTTGTGGTTGTCTACTTTGATGATATCCTTGTTTATAGCAAATCCTTGCATGAACATGTCGACCATGTGAAGCAAGTTTTGTTGGCCCTTCGTAATGCTTCGCTTTTTGCCAATCTCAAGAAATGCACCTTTTGCACCGACAAGCTTGTATTCTTGGGTTATGTGGTTTCTTCAAAAGGGATTGAAGTTGACACCTCTAAGGTTGAGGCAATCACAAATTGGCCACCGCCAACTAATCTTGCTCAACTTCGTAGTGCTCTTGGTTTGTTTGGGTTTTATCGTCGCTTTGTGAAAGATTTTAGCACAATTGCTTGCCCCTTGAATGAGCTTACAAAAAAGAATGTACCCTTCATTTGGGGCAATGCTCAAGAATCGGCTTTCAATGAACTCAAGAAGAGATTGACCGAAGCTCCTTTACTTGCTTTACCGGATTTCTCCAAAACTTTCGAACTTGAGTGTGACGCTAGTGGCCTTGGCATCGGTGGCGTCCTCATGCAATGTGGCCGTCCCGTTGCCTATTATAGCGAAAAACTTGATGGTGCTCGCCTAAACTACCCAATCTACGACAAGGAACTCTATTGTTGGGAATATGCCCTAGAGGCAATAATAAAATGGTTTATTAAGCATATTCAAGTTTATGATAATAGTTTATTATCCATGCTATAATTGTATTAAATGGAAACATAATACATGTGTGGAATATAAACACCCGGAGTCCCTAGTGAGCCTCTACAGGACTAGTTCGTTGATCAAGAGATAGTTAGAGTTTCCTAACTATGGACTTGTTATAGTCACTTGATAACGGAGTCATATCATTAGGAGTAATGGTGTGATGGACATGACCCAAATAAAGAGTTGCAATTAATCGTGTCACAAAAGTTTTGTTGTCAACACTTTTAATATGCCAAATATAGTTTCCTTAGACCATGAGATTATATCACTCCCGTTCACTGGAGGAATACTTTGTGGACATCAAACGTCACTTCGTAACTGGGTGATTATAAAGGTGGCTTTCAGGTATCTCCGATGGTGGGTTGTTGGGTGATATGAATCGAGAGTGGAATTTGTCCCTCCTTGTGACGGAGAAGATATCTCCAGGCCTTCTCGGTAATATAGCATCAAGAGTCTGCAGACATGTGATTAAGTTGTAATCACCGGGATCCTATATTATGGACGAGTAAAGAGAACTTGCCGGTAACGAGATTAAACTGGACATGGGGATGTCAACGATTATATCTCGGGCAAGTAAAATATCGTGAGACAAAGGGAATCGTATATGAGATTAATTGAATCTCCGGCATTGTGGTTCAATCGAGAAAAGGTTTTCGTTGAGTGTATAGGAATTAATATGGACATCCCGGTCCCGCTATTAATTATTGATATGATCATGTCTATGCATTCTCGAACCCGTAGGGTCACACACTTAACGTTCCGATGAAATTAGGTTTTGCGATGAATTAAATGATGACGTGAACGAATGGTGATTCGGAGTCTCGGATGGGATCCCGGACATCACGAGGAGTTCCGGAGGAGTCCGGAGAATAAGATTCATATATGGAAAGTGGTTTCCGGAGGTTTCGGAAAAGTTCCGGAAATTATTTAAAGGGTACCGGAAGGTTCCGGAATGTTCTAGAAGAGTCTAGAAGTGGGACCGCATAAATTGTATGGGGCCCACATGGTGCAAAGGGGTGCTGCCACCACTAGGTGGGGCGCACCACCTAAGCCCATGGGCTGGTGCGGCATGCATAGGAGGGGAGTCCCACTCCTAGTTGGACTAGGAGGTGGGCTCCCACCCCTTTAGGAAAGGGGCCCAAGGAGGAGTCCTTGTTGGACTCCAACTTGGGGGGCAAGACAAAGGGGGGGGCCGGCCGGCCCTGCCCTTGCCCTAGCCGCCACCTATATAAGGAGGGGCAGGGGGGGCGCACCACACACCAAGGAGGCTGCCGCACCCCCCCTCTAGCCGCACCCCCCTCTCTCCCCATCTACCCTAGCCGCACCCCTCTACCCCGCAGGGCTGCCGCCGCCTCACCACCACACCTAGCCGCACCCCCTTAGCCCTAGGGGCTGCGCCACCATCTACTCCTCTCCCTCTCCTCTTGCTTGGCTTGGCGAAGCCCTGCTCGCGGAGATCGTCATCGTCACCGGCACTACCGTCGTGCTGCTGAGATCATCAAGGCCACGTCGTCTCGCTTGCGGGATCAAGGAGTCGACGTCTTCATCGAGCTGTACGTGTGGACGCCGCGGAGGTGCTGCCCGTTGCTGCACTTCACCGGATTGGATCTCGAGGATAATACATCTCCTCGCGACTAGACGAGTCTAGTTGCGGGGATCGACTAGCCAACCCCTGCACCGACAAAACGCGTTTGTTGATCTTCGAGGGTAAGAGATTGGATCTCATCTTCGCTATCTTCATCTCGTTGATCTAGATCCTTGGGGTTTATTCCGCTTTGCCGCGTAGAAAATTTTTGTTTTCCATGCTGCGACCCCATCAGTGGTATCAGAGCCTAGATCGTCGTAGGTGTTGATGCGATTAGAACACAAGGAGTTGTGGGCGTTGATATTTTATGTTGCTACCTTCTCGCGTGCACTTTGCATCTTTGCGGTATTGTGAGATTGAAGCGGCCCGGACCAACCTTACTCGTCCACGCACGAGAGACCGGTTCCACGACTGACATGCAACTTGTTTTGCATAAGTGGCTGGCGGGTGTCTGTTTCTCTTGCTTTAGTGAGGATGCAATTTTCAATGGAAGGCCTTTCAAAAGGATGAGTAAATAAGCAACTATTATATCACCGTTGTGGTTTTTGCGTAGATTAGAACGGTTCTAACTCGTTGACCCAAGCCACGTAAAATTTGCATAAACAAAGTAGAGGCGTCTAACTTGTTTTTGCAGAGGGGGTCAAGTGATGTGATATGGCCAATGTGATTTGTGATAATGTATGCAATGATCATGTTTGTAATATTTCGCGACTTGCATGTCGACGAGTACGGCAACTGGCAGGAGCCATATGGTTGTCTATTATTTTATGTGACCTGCGTGTCAATAAATCACCATGTAATTTGCTTTGCTTTATTGCTAAGAGTAGCATTAGTTGTAGTTGCAATAGTTGGTGGACAACCATGGTGATGGCGCCAAGATGATGGAGATCATGCCGGAGATGGAGATCTTGCCGGTGCTTTGAAGATGGAGATCTAAGAGCATATGAAGAAAGGCCATATCATATCACAATTATGAATTGCATGTGATGTTAATCCCTTTTATGCACCTTATTGTTATGCTTAGATGTGATCGCGACGGTAGCATGATAAGGTGATCTCTCATGTTAATATCAAGATAATTAAGTGTTCTCCCCTAGTATGCGCCGTTGCGAAAGTTCGTCGTTCGAAGCATCACGTGATGATCGGGTGTGGTAGATTCAACGTTCACATACAACGGGTGCAAGCCAGTTTGCACAAGCAGAAATACTACGGTTGTCTTGACGAGCCTAGCATGTACAGACATGGCCTCGGGAACACGGAACCGAAAGGTTAAACACGAGTCATATGAATGATATGATCAACACTGAGTTGTTCACCATTGAAACTACATCATCTCACGTGATGATCGGTGGTGGTGTAGTGGATTTGGATCGTGTGTCACTAATCAACCGGAGAGATGTTGAGTTTAGTGGGAGTTCGTTAATTTGATTAATTGAACTAAAATTATCATGAACAAGTGTCCTAAAGATGTCTTTGCAAAATCCTTGTAGATCATGGCCGACTACAGTAGTTTGTTTCTTGCTGAGGAGCTGCGTCTCGATGGGTCAAACTTCATCGAGTGGTATGAACGTCTTAGAGAAGTCCTATCAACCAATGATCAGCTCTACGTGTTACATGAACCCTTAGAAGAAAAACCCGATGATTCTGCGAGTTACAACAAACGTATGGATTGGCTCAGTCGGAGTAAGACTCACACTCAAGTCAATTGGTTGATGAGTGTCTTCATGAATTCAGACCTATCCAAACAATTCAAGAACTTGAGTGTCATTGAGACTGTCACTAAGCTAAAGGAAATGTTCATAGCACAAGTGAGGATTGCGAGGTTTGAAGGTCTGGGTGTGTTTCTTTCAACTAAGATGGAAGAAAATGATCGCTTAGAGGATCATCTGAAGAAAATGTATAGGATATATCACACTCTGATTGATGCTTGGGATGTGGAGATGAGTGACGAATTCGCGATAGATGGGTTGTTGCATTCGCTTCATCCCAAATTCAAGAATTGTGTCAGAGACTATGTAAAGGAAAGGGATTCGATCACTTATCCGGAACTGATGTCTCGACTTCGTCAGATCGAAAGGAATCCCGTAGCAGGCGGAGGAGCCAACGCAGAAGGTATATTTTGATATACTAGTTATAAATGTTTAATGTCCCATTTACACTTATGGTGAGCTAAGTATTTGATACTTGTGCTGTTTTATGAAAACAGGGCCTGCCGTTTGAGAAGTGCATGGAGGGACTGAGTGGATTTCGCGGGAAGATGGCAATCAAGGAGTTGATGCTGGCGTCATTTCACTTCTACATTTATCGTTTTAAATTAGAGGATTTGAATGAGTTTTTGTAATCGAATTAAGTGTGATCTTAAATTAGTGTGTCTCGGTTTGTGAGACGGTCATTCATGTTAAAGACAAGTGGTTGTTCTATTTTCATGAGTAATCCTTTTTGGAGATCACGTTTCGATTATGAGATTATTGTCCTTTGCTAGATTTAAACGATAATTAGTTAAACACTTATAAAATAAAGACATGCTAAAATATCCAATACTTAATGATGAGAATTGTTTTAATTGTACTATTAGTGCTGAAGAGCATGTTGATGCGCATCACTAAGTAGTGTGATTAAAAATGCCATTTTCTGAAAATGCCATGAGTTGCTGAAAATAAACACAAGTGTTGGTTGTATTTTTCAGTAAATAAAAGACATCATTATTTTATCATGGATGAGTAAATAGGAGTATTTATTCATGTCATGATGAGATTTTGGAAGTAAAGGATATTAAGTTAACAAGATAATTGAGTCTTTTCGATTTGATCAAAAGAGACAAAATATTTGAGTTATTGTTTAGTATGGTGACTTGTGACAAGTGTTATCACAAATTACAATGTTTAGAGATTATTCAAAAGGTGTTTTGATAAACCTAAAGTATTGTAGTCACATTGTATTTGATATTATGTGGTCATAAACAAAGGGTTCTTGGTTTTAAGGTTTCATTAGTATCATTTAGATTTATTTTGATAACACTCTCTGTTTTAAATAAAGGATCTATTTAATGATTTGCATTTTGCATATGAGTTATGTGAAATAGTGGTTTCAATAATTATGAGATAATTAAAAACCAAAGCAAATAAAGTTTTGTAGAATGTTCATATGAGATTATGAATAAGAGATTCCACAATGTGAGACTAAAAGGAACAAACCAATGTGTTTGGTTGTGTTATGTATTTTAGTGGATTTATCGTGAAATGGTTTCATGGATAAAAGGAATTGTTGGAATAAAGTTTAGAAAGCTTAAACCTTGCATGTTTATGTATCAAGTGGCACATATGAAAAGTGCTATGTTGGTTAAAACTTGACACATAAAGGTTCTGATGATGGTGATCATTGAATTTTGGTTTAGCTTGTCTAAAGAGAAGTAGGATTCAAGAATATGAATTTTGTCAAAAGTTGCAAAATAATATTCATGATTTGCTTGTCATGTTTGAGAAACAAGACATACCTACAAAACTACAAAAGAAGAAATAGAAACTTTAAATACGAAAGTGACTAAGAGTCATTCCAATTTAAGTTTAAATCATAAAGTAATCGTTGCTTGATTTTGTGAAAAGAATGTTTCACATATTTATTTGGCAAAAGAGTTTGCGTGGAATAAATAAAACTTAGAGCTGGCAAAGTGCTGGTATTTCGTATATGAGTTCTCGAATCTTAAGAGTTAAGAGTTTTGGAGGAGTCCAAAGTGTCGAGAAAGTGCATAAGAAACTGAGTGAGATCTAATTAAGATATGTGGTGACATATATTAAGTTAGAGCAGAAATTAATTTCCATAATCAAAATATGTGGTGACATATGTTTGAGTGGGAGCTAGTTAAATCATGGTCAAATATAAAGATAACATATTTCTGAGTGGGAGCCACTGTGTTTTCACAATTTAATATGTGTATGAGGTATATTTGAGTGGGAGTTTACAACATAGTGTTTGAATGAAATGGAGATTTCATAAATGTTGTAAATGTTGTCATGGACCAATGCATAACTTATGAAGTTAGTTTGAACGTCAAATATTCATGTAGATGAATGTATCTATGGT
Source organism: Puccinellia tenuiflora (assembly GCA_012064385.1). Taxonomy (NCBI): domain Eukaryota; kingdom Viridiplantae; phylum Streptophyta; class Magnoliopsida; order Poales; family Poaceae; genus Puccinellia; species Puccinellia tenuiflora. The sequence continues at coordinate 50,505 of QRDG01002004.1, read as the reverse complement.
GGATAGATAAGTTTGATAAACATTAAAGTCAGAGTGTTTTACCTATACAAGTTTTGAAGGAGTTCAAAATGAAACAAGAGAAGAATGGTTCATCTCATTGTGATATATAGGTGAAGCATTGAGTTAGAGAACTCAGTACAAAATTGATGGTTGGAGGATATGTTGGAATTCAATATGAATTGTTCATAGATCTCAACATATAAATACCATGTGTTTGTATATGACGATATGTGACCCAAGTTCTTAATTGTAAGAACATGTTGAATGAGGAGTCATTTTTCATGAAATTGAGATAAATTTAGAAAATGGTGGACTTGGTTGAAGTCATAAAGCCAGACTAAATTAGAGATCTCTTAATAGCAGAGTAGCACAGCGAAAGCATGATCGGAAATGTCAAAGTGACAAGGTTCACTGTTGATTTGTTAAGTCTACAACATATAGGAGTATATGGTTAATTCAAGGATTGAAATAAGATATAATATTTTGGTTTGAGAAAGTTGTTTCAAGATTGAGTGAGTTCCAGATGCATGTGTTATGAGAAAGTCCTTTTGACTAATCATACATATGGCATGAAAGGATATGATTATCTCACTCTATAACCAAACATATTATATGCATTATATGATAATGGTTTTATCATGGGATGATAGGAAGTTTATCATATGATGATAAAGTAATGTCAAATTAGGTGACAGTTACAATTTTGCAAAGGACATAAAGAGCTGTAAAGTACAGAGCACGGACGAACCTCTTCCACAAGCAAACATGATCAGCACTGAGACTTCATGAGTGAGACTCCATGGGTGTTGGATCGCGGAAATGTAAACTAGATTATTGACTCTAGTGCAAGTGGGAGACTGTTGGGAATATGCCCTAGAGGCAATAATAAAATGGTTTATTAAGCATATTCAAGTTTATGATAATAGTTTATTATCCATGCTATAATTGTATTAAATGGAAACATAATACATGTGTGGAATATAAACACCCGGAGTCCCTAGTGAGCCTCTACAGGACTAGTTCGTTGATCAAGAGATAGTTAGAGTTTCCTAACTATGGACTTGTTATAGTCACTTGATAACGGAGTCATATCATTAGGAGTAATGGTGTGATGGACATGACCCAAATAAAGAGTTGCAATTAATCGTGTCACAAAAGTTTTGTTGTCAACACTTTTAATATGCCAAATATAGTTTCCTTAGACCATGAGATTATATCACTCCCGTTCACTGGAGGAATACTTTGTGGACATCAAACGTCACTTCGTAACTGGGTGATTATAAAGGTGGCTTTCAGGTATCTCCGATGGTGGGTTGTTGGGTGATATGAATCGAGAGTGGAATTTGTCCCTCCTTGTGACGGAGAAGATATCTCCAGGCCTTCTCGGTAATATAGCATCAAGAGTCTGCAGACATGTGATTAAGTTGTAATCACCGGGATCCTATATTATGGACGAGTAAAGAGAACTTGCCGGTAACGAGATTAAACTGGACATGGGGATGTCAACGATTATATCTCGGGCAAGTAAAATATCGTGAGACAAAGGGAATCGTATATGAGATTAATTGAATCTCCGGCATTGTGGTTCAATCGAGAAAAGGTTTTCGTTGAGTGTATAGGAATTAATATGGACATCCCGGTCCCGCTATTAATTATTGATATGATCATGTCTATGCATTCTCGAACCCGTAGGGTCACACACTTAACGTTCCGATGAAATTAGGTTTTGCGATGAATTAAATGATGACGTGAACGAATGGTGATTCGGAGTCTCGGATGGGATCCCGGACATCACGAGGAGTTCCGGAGGAGTCCGGAGAATAAGATTCATATATGGAAAGTGGTTTCCGGAGGTTTCGGAAAAGTTCCGGAAATTATTTAAAGGGTACCGGAAGGTTCCGGAATGTTCTAGAAGAGTCTAGAAGTGGGACCGCATAAATTGTATGGGGCCCACATGGTGCAAAGGGGTGCTGCCACCACTAGGTGGGGCGCACCACCTAAGCCCATGGGCTGGTGCGGCATGCATAGGAGGGGAGTCCCACTCCTAGTTGGACTAGGAGGTGGGCTCCCACCCCTTTAGGAAAGGGGCCCAAGGAGGAGTCCTTGTTGGACTCCAACTTGGGGGGCAAGACAAAGGGGGGGGCCGGCCGGCCCTGCCCTTGCCCTAGCCGCCACCTATATAAGGAGGGGCAGGGGGGGCGCACCACACCCCATTGGAGGCTGCCGCACCCCCCCTCTAGCCGCACCCCCCTCTCACCCCTCTCAACCCTAGCCGCACCCCTTCTCCCCGAAGGGCTGCCGCCGCCTCACCACCACACCTAGCCGCACCCCCTTAGCCCTAGGGGCTGCGCCACCATCTCCTCTCCCTCTCCTCTTGCTTGGCTTGGCGAAGCCCTGCTCGCGGAGATCGTCATCGTCACCGGCACTACCGTCGTGCTGCTGAGATCATCAAGGCCACGTCGTCTCGCTTGCGGGATCAAGGAGTCGACGTCTTCATCGAGCTGTACGTGTGGACGCCGCGGAGGTGCTGCCCGTTGCTGCACTTCACCGGATTGGATCTCGAGGATAATACATCTCCTCGCGACTAGACGAGTCTAGTTGCGGGGATCGACTAGCCAACCCCTGCACCGACAAAACGCGTTTGTTGATCTTCGAGGGTAAGAGATTGGATCTCATCTTCGCTATCTTCATCTCGTTGATCTAGATCCTTGGGGTTTATTCCGCTTTGCCGCGTAGAAAATTTTTGTTTTCCATGCTGCGACCCCTTCATCTATGCCTTAGTACGTGTTTTGGAAGTGTGGCAACACTACCTTTGGCCCAAAGAGTTTGTTATCCACTCCGATCATGAATCTTTGAAATATTTGAAAACCCAAGCCAATTTGAACAAAAGGCATGCCAAATGGGTTGAATTCATCGAGTCTTTTCCCTATGTGGTGAAGTACAAAAAAGGCAAGGACAATATCGTTGCGGATGCTCTTTCCCGCAAGATGATCTTACTCACCCAACTTGAAATCAATGTTTTGGGTCTTGATGACCTTAAAGAACTCTATGCTTCCGATTCTTTCTTTGGTCCTATCTTTACCAAGTGCACAATTGACAAAGGTTGCGATGATTTCTACTTGCACAAGGGTTTCTTGTTTAAGGCTAACAAACTATGCATTCCCGAGTCCTCGCTCCGTTTGTTACTTCTACAGGAATCACATAGTGGAGGACTCATGGGACACTTTGGACGTGACAAGACACTCGCCATGCTATCTACACACTACTTTTGGCCACGGATGACGCGTGATGTGGAGCGCTTGGTGCGCCGTTGCCCAACTTGCCTCAAAGCTAAGTCCACGTTGAACTCTCATGGCCTTTATATGCCTTTACCAATACCACACACACCTTGGTCCGACATTAGCATGGATTTCGTCTTAGGATTACCTCGCACAAAGAATGGCAAAGATTCAATATTTGTTGTTGTCGATCGCTTCTCGAAAATGGCACACTTTATTCCTTGCAATAAGACCAACGATGCTTCACACATTGCAACTTTGTTCTTTAGGGAAATCGTTCGTCTACATGGAGTGCCGAAGACCATTGTTTCGGACCGCGATGTCAAGTTCACAAGCTACTTTTGGAAGGCATTGATGGCAAAGCTAGGAGTCAAGCTCCTCTTCTCCACCGCTTACCACCCACAAACCGACGGCCAAACCGAGGTGGTGAATCGAAGCTTATCAACTCTCCTTCGCGCATTAATCAAGCCAAACATCAAGGGTTGGGAGGAATGCATACCGCACGCCGAGTTCGCCTACAACCGTGCCTCCCACCGGGCGACCAAGCGAAGCCCGTTTGAGGTTGTCTATGGGTTCAACCCCACACACCGCCCTAGACATCCTACCACTTCCTCTACACGAGCGCACCGACATGGACGTCGACAAAAGAGCCGACTACATGAAGACATTACATGAGTCAACACGAGCAACTCTTGAGGAGCACACAAAGCGCCAAGCCACCAAGATCAACAAGTTGAAGAGGCCCATGGTATTCGAAGAAGGAGACCTTGTGTGGCTACACCTCCGCAAGGACCGTTTTCCGGATGAAAGGAAATCCAAGCTTGCTCCTCGCGGTGACAGACCTTTCAGAGTGCTCAAGCGCATCAACGACAACGCATACAAGATCGACATACCAACCTCAAAGTACTTGGTGCATGACACGTTCAACGTCGCCGACCTATCCCCTTTCCACGGAGATGCAAGCGTTCAAGAGGATGACGAGTCGAAGACGACTCTTTCCGAAGGGGGGGAGATGATGTAGCCCCACACGTGGACAACACCATGGACACCATGCCAAATGGCCCAATGACAAGATCAAGAGTCAAGGCTCTTCATGAAAAGGTGACCTCGCTCCTCTCGATGTGTGATCTTGACCTTCCTTTGAATGGGTTGCTACTTCATGCCGGTACCTTGTGCATACTCAGGATCCACCCAGTTGATGGCCCACAATGGAGTCAAGGAGATGACCAAGAGAAGGTCCAAGATGATGGAGAAGATGGACCAGAGGAGACCCAGAAGATGGACAAGAAGAGGAGGGAAGGAGCGAAGACTGGGTGGCCGGCCTCCCAGCCGGCCTAGGCCGGCCTCCAGGCCGGGCACCAACCCGAAGCCGCCGGCCTCCCAGCCGGCCCAGGCCGGCCTCCAGGCCGGGCACCCACCCGAAGCCGCCGGCCTCCACACCGGCCCAGGCCGGCCCTCAGGCCGGGCCACATCCCGACGCCGCCGGCCCAAACGCCGGCCTCCCAGCCGGCCTCCAGGCCGGCCTAGGCCGGCCCCCAGGCCGGTCACCCACCTGAGCCGGCCGGCCTCCAGGCCGGCCTAGGCCGGCCCCCAGGCCGGTTCCCCGCCAGAGCCAGCCGGCCTCCAGGCCGGCCTAGGCCGGCCCCCAGGCCGGTTCCCCGCCTTTCCTGTCCTGTTTTGTAATGGACTATAAATAGCTTTCCACTTTCCCCATTTCGAGGTTAGACTGAATCTGAGACTTGTGAGAGCTATGCTCCTCCTCCCTCGTAGCTAGGGTGCCTCGTTGAGGTAGATCTTGTTGTTGCTACTCTTTCACTGCGGTGTCTCTAGTAGTGCAAACCAATCTTTCACTGCGGTGATTCTATTGGATCGGTGGACCGGCCGGTAAGAGCAATCGGTTTCAACAAGAGTAAGTTTGGCTTTGATTCTTCGATCCAAAGGCTACCTTTTTGAGGGTTTGTTGTTGGGTGGAGTTCTTAGCAGGATTTGCTAGTTATCCTTGTGTTTTGCCCACGAATCTCCCTCGTTTCCCCTCGTGTTCTTCGTGTTCATCCCCGTTTCCCCCTCAAATCCGTGAAGATCGGGCCTAGCCCTACATCATGGCCTCCTACGGCGTGGACACCAACTGGTATCCCGACTCTGGAGCCACTGATCATATCACCGGTGAGCTGCACAAGCTCACTACGCAGGAGAAGTATGAAGGACGTGAACGCGTCCACACCGCTGATGGGAAAGGTATGGTTATAAAGCATATTGGTCATTCAACGTTGTGCACACCCCATGCATCCTTACATCTCAAAAACATTTTACATGTTCCTAGTGCATCTAAGAATCTCTTATCCGTCCATAAACTTACTCGTGACAATGATGTTTTCTTGAGTTTCACCCATTCTTTTTCTTGATCAAGGATCAGGTAACAAGAAGAACGCTGTTTAAGGGTCCTTGTCATGGTGGGCTCTATCCCTTAGTGCCTTTCTCTACGGGGTCATCATCCAAGCATGCTTTCGTCACAATAAAGCCTTCATCATCTACATGGCATCGTCGTTTAGGACATCCTTCATCGTTTGTGGTTCAACAAGTTCTTAGGAAAAACCAGTTATCTCATACTCCAGAAATAAATCCCTACATATGTGATTCTTGCCAACTAGCTAAAAGTCATCAACTTCCATATCCCATGTCTACTAGTGTTTCCACTGTTCCATTGGAACAAGTGTTTTCTGATGTATGGGGCCCTGCTCCAGCCTCTGTTGGCAAGCATTGCTACTATGTAAGCTTCATCGATGATTTTAGTAAATTTACTTGGATTTATCTTCTTAAGAATCGTTCTGAGGTTTATCAAGTCTTCCTTAATTTTCAACAACTAGTTGAGCGCAAATTTGAGAGGAAAATTGTAACCATGCAAACTGATTGGGGAGGTGAATACGAAAAACTCAATGGCTTCTTTCAAAAAATTGGCATTACACATCATGTTTCGTGTCCCCATCGCATCAACAAAATGGCTCCGCTGAACGTAAACACCGTCACATTGTTGAGGTCGGCCTCGCATTGCTTGCAAATGCCTCCATGCCTCTCAAGTTTGGGATGAAGCTTTTCTTACCGCCACTTTTCTTATTAACTTGCTCCCTAGCAAAGTCATAAACATGGACACTCCCGTTGAACGCCTCCTACACACATCTCCCAATTATGAGTCTCTTCGTGTTTTTGGTTGTGCTTGCTGGCCCAATCTTCGCCCCTACAACAAACGCAAACTCGCCTTCCGCTCCACACGGTGTGTTTTTCTGGGATATAGTCCTCGTCACAAGGGAGTCAAGTGTCTTGATGTTTCTACAGGACGTGTTTACATATCTAGAGATGTTGTTTTTGATGAAAATGTGTTCCCGTTTGCCTCTCTAAATCCCAATGCCGGCAAACGTCTTAGTCAGGACATACTTCTACTTCCAACATCATCTAGTCATGGGGATGCACACGCTAAATACTATATGCCTTTACCTTTTGTTCCTATCACTAATGCTGAACAGGAGAATGTGGAAGCGGCAGAAGAAAATTCGGATGAAATTGATGAAGACATGCCTCAAAACGGAGCAACAAATGATGCTGTCATGAGCTCACAAAACGACGAAACAGGTTCGGAATCTGATGCTACCGAATCTGCCTCGGATCATGGAGACACCTCTGGTTCGCCTCCTCCGTCTCCGCATGTGGCCAGTGTCGGAGGCCACGACAATGATGCGTTGTCGCCCGTCGCCAGCGACGACGGCAATGATGGCCATGATGATGGTGCTGCTCCTGGTTCGCCAGCCAGCTCCGCCAGCTCTCCTGTGGGGTCCGTGGTGCCGGGTGGATCTTCTGCATCCTCTCACGGTATAACTCAATCTGCTGATGAAATTCTTGCACCACGCACTCGTCTACAGAAAGGTATCAAACAACCTAAACAGTATAAAGATGGTACAATTACATATGGTAAACAACCTAGAATTTATAAGGAGACAAATTCTGCTAGATATGGTCTACTAACGTCTACAGGAGAACCCTGTTCATTAACTGAGGCATTAGATGATCCAAGATGGAAAAAGGCAATGGAGGAAGAACATGAAGCCTTACTCCAGAACAAGACATGGCATCTTGTTCCACCAAGTGACAACAAAATTTTGATTGACTGTAAGTGGGTCTATCGTATAAAGAAAAATGCTGATGGTACAATTGATAGGTATAAGGCTCGGTTGGTAGCGAAAGGTTTTAAACAGAGATATGGCATTGATTATGAGGATACCTTTAGCCCTGTTGTTAAGGCTGCAACTATTAGAATAGTCTTGGCTATTTCAGTTGCTCGAGGATGGAGTTTACGGCAGCTAGATGTCAAGAACGCGTTTTACATGGTGTTCTGGAAGAGGAAGTTTACATGAAACAGCCTCCAGGTTTTGAAGATCAAAATGTTCCACATTATATTTGCAAACTTGACAAAGCTTTATATGGTCTAAAACAGGCTCCAAGGGCATGGTATTCTCGGCTTAGTTCAAAGCTACATGATCTTGGTTTTACATCATCAAAGGCTGATACTTCCTTGTTCCTTTATCAAAGGTCAGGTATCACTATATTTGTCTTGATTTATGTTGATGACATTATAGTTGCAAGCTCTTCAGATGATGCCACATCCATTCTTCTTAAGGAGCTAAATAAACATTTTGCTATCAAAGATCTGGGTGATTTGCATTTCTTCTTGGGCATTGAGGTTAAGAAAGTTAAAAATGGATTGATATTAACACAAGAAAAATATGCCATGGATTTATTAGCTCGTGTTGGTATGCTGAATTGCAAGTTTGCTCCCACGCCATTATCTACCACTGAGCCATTGTCTCTTCATGAGGGAACACCTCTTGGTCCTGAAGACAGCACAGAATACAGAAGCATTGTTGGTGCTCTCCAATACTTGACCCTTACACGGCCGTATCTGTCCTTCTCAGTCAACAAAGTATGCCAGTTCCTTCATGCACCAACCACAATGCATTGGACAGCTACAAAGAGGATACTCAGATATGTTCAGGGTACATTGCAACTTGGTCTCACGTTTACACGCTCTTCTCATACTCTTTTAAGTGCTTTTTCAGATGCAGACTGGGCTGGATGCCCTGATGACAGACGATCAACTGGAGGTTTTGCTATCTTCTTTGGTCCGAATCTTGTTTCTTGGAGCTCTCGCAAACAAGCCACAGTTTCTCGATCAAGTACTGAAGCTGAATATAAAGCTGTTGCTAATGCCACTGCTGAATTGATATGGGTTGAAACTTTACTTCATGAGCTCGGCATTCAGTTGAAAGACAAACCATGCTTATGGTGTGATAATTTAGGTGCCACCTACTTATCTGCAAATCCTGTCTTCCATGCACGAACTAAGCATATTGAGATCGACTATCATTTTGTTCGAGAGAGAGTGGCAAGCAAGAACTTAGAGATTAAATTCATTTCTACAAAAGATCAAGTTGCTGATGGCTTCACAAAAGTTCTCCCTGTTAGACAGTTGCATGAATTTAGGCGTAATCTAAATCTTTGTAAGAGTTTAGATTAAGGGAGGGTGTTGAACATCTTGTATGTATAATACGGATATGGTGTAGTACACCAACCTGTATTGTACCTCACATGTAGTACAAACCACGATAGGGGTTTTTCCTATCTATATAACACGTACCGATCACCCTCCTACGAGGCAATGATCGTTCTCCCAAAACCCTAAAACATAATAGTGCTCCTGTTAGTGTGAACACATGAGGCTGTAAATTAATTTCCTATTTTGTGTATCTTTATTTGGCTTCTAATTAGTGTAATATTATGTCCTGTCATTCGTGGCTAATGTATCACGTGCATATGTATCTGGCTTCTAATTGGTGTAATACTCTGTTGCATCATATACTAATACACATCCTACACGAGCTCCTCCTAATTTTTTTGTTTTTTTAGGGGTTCCTCCTAAATGGAAGAAGGAAGAAAGCTTAAGCCGGTTCGCAAGCCCAGCTAACAGCCAGTAAGAGCTGGGCTGGCCCAACTTCGAAAGGAAAAAAATGCTCGTGACACTGTGCCGGGCGGCCCGTTCGGCACACGGTTGGCTCGTGCAGGATGAAACCTCCCACTTTGCGGGTCCAGCTGCCCACGATAAAACACTGCAGCTACCCTTTAGGTGCTCCATTAAAAAAAACAATTTTAAATGTTTCAAAAAGTGTGAGTGTTCATGAAAACATGTGTCTACACCTGCAAAAAAAATGTGTCTACAACCTTCAATTTTTTTTTTTTTGAAATTCGGTGATATTGAAATGGAAAAAGAAAAGAAATAAAAAAGAGTATTCAAATGGCATAATCCGCAGACACAAATAAGAAAATAGAAATCCAGAGACATAGCTCTAATGGATGTTTTCATATAAATTTGCAAGTGCAAGATACCGGTGGGAGTTTCCAGGTCAAGATCTATGAAATATACACGTGTGCTCTCTGTTCATTTGGGCTTAAAACTGAACTGACCCGATCTCCAAGAAGCAAGATACAAGATACTGCTCTTGTTCAGCTCAAAATTAGTTCCAATCTATGAACACGTATTCTCGATTTAATCTAACTTACTTCAAACAGATCCTGTTAAAATTTGCATGTGCTCGATGTCCACCCCAGCACCCCTACCAGAAACGGAAGAGTTGATAATAAAGCACAAGTTCCATCAGAAGACCGAAGCAGCCGAAACAGAGCAGGAGCAACAAGGAACATGTATGTTCATGGGAAACTTGGTTCAATTACTGTGATCTTGAAAATTATTCCTAAAACAGTGTGTGCCGATACTGGGCACAAGGAACTCAGCGCCGACAGGAGACACTCTTATTACATTGATATCACTAACGCCAGTGTAGTTAGGTTTACACTCAGAGCGGCATTTGAGCATCTTCCTTACAAGCTGGATTGGTATGCCTGCCACCCTTGGACGCGGTACTCCCTCGCAGTCTCGGCGGGATCGCTCGCCTTTATGATCCCACGACCGACTATGATTATATCACTGCCTCTGTCGTTTATGACCTGTATGACACAGCCATGTTGCAGGTGAGACACAAGAGCAGATAAGCAGATTGCAGCGACAGAGAAAAACTTGAGTTCTGATAGTCAATGAGACTACTAGTCCAAAATGCTGTCATGACACTCAAGAATCTAATTAAATTAAATTTTTATCAAGCTGGAAAAAAAGGTTATCCCAAGAAATAAGGAAGATGGCACAGAATGAGCAGAGGCCACAAGCCATGTCGAAGACGACACATGTATGATCAAATAAATCCAAGAATATGTACTGCTGCAAAATACTCCCTCCATTATAAGATGTTTTAGGTATTGTAACTTGCACTACATACAGAGCAAAATGAGTGAACCAACACACTAAAAAGCGTCTCGATGCATCTCTAGCCAAAGAGGGTTGGGTTCTTCGGCTACGTCGATATTAATAACCGACGCGGCTTGTGGAGAAATCACTGCGTGCCTAGAATCTTGAAAGCTCTCAGTCTGGTCGGTATCGATATTAACGATCGGCGTAGCTTGGAGGCGGCGGTGCCTCCTCGTCGTTGGACGAGTCCATGTGCGCCGGCACGGGGAAGTTGCCGGTGGCGGTACAGCCGTGGATGCGGTCGGCGTGCTCGGACGCTACCACGAGATCCCAGTAGGGGGCCGACGGGTTGAACGGCGCGACGTACCTAGTCTTCCGTCGCGCCGTCTGCGTCCGCCTGCCACAACGACCGGATGTAGTCCAGTCTAGCCTGCCCAGTGATGGGTGGCACAACCGGGACGTTATCCACGTTCGGCATCCAGCCGTCCGGTAGGCGACGGTCGGACGGCGCCGGGATGTAGTTGCGCTCGTGGTGCTGCGCCTCCTCAACGGTCAGCGACGGACGGTCGTCGGGTTGCGGAGACGGAGGCGGTGGCCGCGCCGCTGCGGCCCGTTCCTCCGCAATCCGGAGCCCCGCCTGGATTCGACATTGCTCGTTCTGGCGTTGGCACCGGGGCAATAAAGCCGCGTCAAGGCGGCGACGTCGCTCGTGGTCCTCCTTCGTCGGCTGGTAACCTGGTCCACGTCGGTGCATCCTAGCTGTGCGAGTGGAAGGAAAGGCAGAGGGCCGGTGGTGGAGTGTGTGAGACGAGAGGGCCGGTGGTGGCTTTTTAAAGCCGGTCGAAGGAGTGGAGATGCCGTCGCCATTAACGCCAAGACGGCATGCATGCCGCCGCGTGGGCTCTGCGGCGCTGCTACGAGGTGACGCTTCACTGCGCCGCCCACCTAGCCACTGAAACGATGCGCCGCCTGACGGCCCGTGCAATGATGCGACGACTCGCCACTGAAACGACGAGGCGCTGTATCGCTGCCGCGTGCGGTCAGATCTCGCCGCGTCGTTTTCGTGTCGCTGACGGGCGGGCCATATCTGTCAGAGATTCGGGCCGGACAGTGTCCGACACCGCGAAGACAACCCCCAACTTTGGAGGCCCTATTGGCGGTGCCGGACAGTTTTTGGGCTGGACAAAGGCTTTGCGACCTTCGGTGTGACATGTTTTTCTGTCCGGGGCCACAATAAAGTTTTAGGGGCCTTTTTATGACTCCCCGATGGAGATGCTCTGAATAATGCCTTTGGGATTTGGCCCCGCAAATTAGGGCAAATTTGATCTTATCCGAGAGTTTATCCTGAATTCACTTTTCTGAACCGCGAAACACAGTGGAGTTCAGGTCTTTTTTTTTTATAAAGGGCTTTATTACTTAAAATGTTTAAGCATTACACCCGGCATCTGCATAACAAAGATGCACACAGCCTACAGTCACAAATAAAGAGCTAAAAACATAGGCCTCGTTACAAATCATGAGATCGTGCACTACGCCTATGGTGGTGGTCCGATGCGAAGATCATTACGCTATCCATGTTGAGTAAAAATGTCCCTCGTCGTAGTCTCCAGTCGCGCAGAAACCTCCATAAAGAGGTCTCGAAACTCTACGCGTTGTAACATGGACCACGAACGGAGCAAACTTGTGCACCGGTATATTACCTGCAAGAGAGAAACATTTTTATTATTAAAAACCTTGTCATTCCTATAAAGCCGAAGCGACCAGACAACAGCTATCGCTCCCACCCTTATTATGGTTCTAAACTTGTGATTAATTCCATGCAACCAGTTTCCGAAAATATTCGCAACTGATTTAGGAGGATACAAATTAGAAGCTATTTGGATAGTTGACCATATAGAACGCGCAATCTTACATTCGAAGAAAAGGTGCTTAATCGTCTCATCATGAAGACAAAAGGCACACTTCGTACTTCCTTTCTAATTACGCTTAACAAGGTTATCCTTTATGAGAATAACTCCCCGACGAGCATACCATGAGATTTTTTTTATCTTTAATGGTATTTTCATCTTCCAGAGTTTCTCACAACCATCGGCACGTCGCTTTGGATGAGTGCTCTGTACATGGAATCTACTGAGAAACGACCGTTCTCATTCAGATTCCATCGAAAAACATCCAACCCCATTGAGAGCTGAATCGTGGTTAATCGCTCTAAAAGAGCGTCCCATGCTGCAAGTCTGGTTCCGGTTAAATCTCGCCTGAACGTCACATTTGGAGGAGAAGTCCACATAGTCTCAGCTAGCGTCTCACTCTTATGACGAACAACATTGTATAGAGCTGGATATTGATACTTTAGAGGGGCATTACCAAGCTATTGATCCTCCTAGAATCTAATCTCCGACCCATCACGAATAGCGAATTTTCCAAAGCGGAAGAAAAATTTCTCCGTTGCCATGAGGCCGGCCCAAAAGTGCGAATCACCTGGTTTCCATACCACTTGTGACAATGCTTTTGAACCGACGTATTTGCGTCGCAAAAGTGTTTGCCAAGTCCCTTCTTCCGAGAGAAGCTTATAAAGCCATTTTCCTAGAAGGGCTGAATTCTTAACCTGTAGATCATGGATGCCAAGTCCACCTTGATCTTTAGGTCGGCAAACCACATCCCACCGTGCCAATCTATATTTCTTTTTCTCACTATCCCCTTGCCAAAAGAATCTTGAACGAAAATAATCTATTTTCTTCAATACTCTTTTAGGCAACTGGAAAAATGATATCATATACAGCACCATATTACTAAGTACTGAATTTATGAGTACCAATCTCCCACCTAAGGATAGCAATTTGCCTCTCCAACTGGCCAATCTTGCTTCAAAGCGCTCCTCAACATGCTTCCATTCAGCATTAGTCAATCTCCTATAATGAATAGGTATACCAAGATACATCGGAAATTGACCTTGTTCACAGCCAAACAATTCAGCATATTGAGTCGCAAAATCCTGGGCTTCGCCAAAACAAACAACTCACTCTTATGGAAATTAATTTTTAACACTGATAATTGCTCGAACGCTGATAGTATCAACTTCATATTTAAAGCTTTATCCAGGTCATGTTCCATAAAAAGAATTGTGTCGTCCGCATATTGGAGAATAGATAAGCCACCATCAACCAAGTGTGGTATGACTCCTTCAATCTGTCCATCCAATTTTGCCCGTTCAATCATGACCGCTAACATATCCGCCACTATGTTAAATAGTATCGGCGAAAGCAGGTCACCTTGCCTTAGACCCTTCTTTGTTTGGAAGTAATGACCAGTATCGTCATTCACTCGAATGGCCACACTACCTCCAGTAACAAAGTTGCGGACCCAGGTACACCATTCCTCCGAAAAACCTTTCATGCGCAAAGTCTGTTGGAGAAATTCCCAATTGATCTTGTCGTAGGCCTTTTCGAAGTCAATTTTAAATATCACCCCATTCAATTTCTTTCGGTGCATCTCATGTACCATCTCCTGTAGTATGACTACACCATCGAGGATATTCCTCCCTTGCATAAACGCAGTTTGTGTAGGTCTCACGACATGATCTGCGACCGTGTTCAATCGAATGGTTTCCACTTTAGTGAAAATTTTGAAGCTGACATTAAGGAGACAGATAGGTCTATACTGCTGGATCCTTTCCGCATCCTTAATTTTTGGCAACAAAATTATTTCACCAAAGTTTAGGCGAAAAAGCTCAAGCTGCCCGTCATGCAAAGTATTAAACATAGCAAGCAGTTCAGGTTTGATAATATCCCAGAAGTTTTGATAAAACTCAGTTGGGAATCCATCTGGACCTGGAGCCTTATTATGTTCCATCTGAAAGACTGCTTTTCTCACCTCTTCTTCAGTAAAAGGTGCGGTAAGAAAAGCATTCTCATCATCCAAAACTTGAGGTATGTCATCTGTCAGAGATTCGTCAAGAGAAAGGTTACCCTCCTCTGGCACCCCGAATAAGCCTTTGTATTATCTAGTTATATACCTCTTTAGCTCTTCTTGTCCTTCCACTAGGCCATCTTTTTGATGAAGTGAATAAATAAGCTTCTTCCTATGACTGCCACTGGCTACATTATGGAACTACCTTGTATTCGAATCACCTTGAAAAATGAACATAGCCTTAGACCGTTGATACCATTTGATTTCCTCTTCACGTAACAGTTTCGCTAATGACGCATTCGATTGATTCTTCAGTTCAATCTCTTGTGTTGTTAGCAGCTGACTTTCCGCGATCGCTTCGAGTTCATCAATAATGGCGGCAAGACGAGCTTTTTCTTTTTTAAGCAGACCGGATGTATGGCGCGTCCAACCCCTAATGAGTTCAGGTCCTGCCGGGACGTGTCATGGTTCACCCGTAGGATGTTATCTATCCTTCACGAGAAGCTTTGCCAAGGTTCACTAGTTCTATGTACTTTTCTTTTCTGCCGTTTTCATCATTTTTTATGTCTAATCTATTGCACATCACACCACTTCTTCGGTAAGTCATTGTTTAGCTCATTTAGTTTACCTATTTCTTTACGAAACACAGTATAACACAGATATTCACGACACACTCATACACTCAACCCTATGAACACACACGCACATCCTATTTTTATAAGCACCTCCGATATACTGAGCCTACAGGTCAGGTCTTGAGATTTATGTAGTCACCACATGCACTCCCACTAAAGAATATTACGTCTATTTTTCGATAAAGAGCGATTTATTAGATTTTAACCAGTTTACATCAAGATGATACAAACTAGAGATGTCCACACCCAGCCTCTGCATAAGAATATTGCGTCTATAATGAGAAACATCAGTATTAAATCTGGGGTTTGATCTCTGATGGGTTGGGAGTACAACCTACTAACCATCCAACATGGGTTTGGTTCTCTAATCCACCTATTTTTGTAGGGGCGGAGACAGAGACCTGATGAGCCGTGTCACGACCATGTCATGATCGTCGCAAACATTCTGTATGGGTAGCACATGTGGTAATTTTTTTTGCTATGTTACAAAGAAAATGAAAATTACCTGGTGTCATGTGCAAACCCCTGGTTGCACAGAGTTCCGCCCTATATTTTAAGACACATAATTATTTTTCTGCGACCTATTTAGTCTGACCTCACCGGAGACGGGGACGACACGGCTGGCCGCGGCGTCGCCGGCGAAGGTGAGGAAGCAACTTAACTTGGGGGGTGGGGTGCGGTGCAGGTGGGGAGCCCGCCGGAGTTATGGTTCGGGGAGCGAGTGTTGACGACCGGAGTTAGGGCTCGGGGTGCGGGGGGCTTAGAGGGATAGCCGGCAGGGGGCGGCGGACCGGCGGAGGCGGCGGCTCGGGCAGGGCGGGGCGCGAAGGCGGTACGGCAGTGGCGCCGAGCGGGAGCAAGCGGTTGTGGCCGGCGGCCGCGGTGGGGGGGGGGGGGGGTCGACGGGAGGAGCTGCGGGGAGGAGGAAGCACGATGAGAAAGAATATCCGGAGAATGACGATGCGTGCGTCAGGCTGCTAACGCACGCTAAAGGCGTCAAATAGGACCGCCCGGAGAGGATGCTGTCTCTCGTGATCCCGTCGGCTTCGACCTGGCCGACAGGTGTGGCGGCAGATGGGCCCAGCCATATCCACCACCTATTCGGCTTAGGCCAGGCTGAATGGGCCTGCTCAGCTTGAGCATGGTCGACAAGGCCTGTTCGGTCTAGGGCCAGACCGAGGATGTATTATCTATACTACTATTAAACAAGCGAACATAAACTTTCTTAAAGCCACCCCGTCGGGTGTACCCAGCATAATATGTACCACAAGATTTTTTCACTTGACAAGATCTAACGGCCTACATTAGTTTAATAGGAGGCATGAGTGCAATTACCAATTAGAATTGGAAGACGATACTCTGCTCAGGCGGACGAAACCTTACACCGCACACACGCAGTACGGTTCAGAAGGAAAGTAATTGGGCGAGACGATTTTTGTGAATTTAATCCCACCAGAATCGCATTGACGGGTTGTTAATTCCGCTAATCCCTCTTGTCATCCTCGTAGGCTCTTTCCAATCTTCGACCTCGCGCCGCACCGCCGGTCGCCTGGAGCCGCACAAAGGAACCAAGGAAGAGACACGGCGAGCTGGCGATGTCACCGGCCGGCGTCACGAAGACCACAGCCGGCAGCTGCTTCCGTGAGAGCAACTCCAGCCGCCCCCCCGAGAGCCCCCAGGACCCCCTTTTTGACGCCGGCGGCCCATTTTCCTCATAGTCGCGCCCCCCGAGGCCTCTTTTTTCACTGGATTTGGCCCAATTTTTATCCGGCGTCCCAGGCCGAACCTAGCGCGCCGGGTTCGGCCTGGGGACGCCGGCGAAAGGGAAAATGGCGCGAAACGGCGCGGAACCGAGGGAAACCGCGCGAAGCTCCGGAGGGCCCGCCCTGTCAGCGGCACAACAGCTTCGTTGTCCTCATCGCCTCGCCTTCCGCATCGCATTACTGCTCTGCCGCCGGTCAGGCGAACCGCCGTCGAGTCAAATCGGCCACGCGGCGGAGTTAGGCGTGCCGTAGTTACTGCCCCGCCCTCTCCCCGCCGGTATTTATTTACTTCCCCTCCTCTCACAGCGAGCACACCCCCGCCGAGCACGAACACATCCTTACCGATCACGAAAACCCAAACCCCTCGCACACACACCGGAATGGATCCAGCAAGCGGCGCGGCGGCCAACGGCTTCGGCCGGAACTGGCTCCAGGACCGGGAGGCGCGCCTGCTGCACGAGGCGGGCTACCCATGCCCGCCCGGCATGAAGCTCCCCGGAACCTGGCGGCTCAGCCAGATGGGGTTCCCGGTCCCCCCCACCCCACCCCCACCGGCGATGAGCGGCTGGCGGAGATCTACGCCGCCCACGAGCGGCTGACGGAGGAGGAGCAGGCGGATCCCGTCTGGGATCCGGAGAACAACGTGACCTGGAACACGTTCTTCTCCGACCGCCGCCAGCGCCAGCTCAACGACTACCCCGGCCCGGCGGCCCACGCGCCCAAGCGCAACAACAGCGACGGCCGGAAGAAGTGGTGGGGCATGCCCGGCCGCTCGCTGGCGTACGTCCTCGATTACATCGAGGACGGCAACGAGCCGCGCCTTCAGGGCCCATCGGCGGCGCGCCAAGGATGGACGCCGCGGAGGATGTCCTTCTCGTCGTCCTCCTCTTCCGACGCCGCCCGCTCGATGCCGTTCGCCCGCGTCAAGGAGGAGCCGGCGGACGAGCCGCCGCGAAGGAGCGGCTCCCGCGGCATCGTCATCAGGGAGCCCGGCACCGGCACCGGCGGGAGCTCCTCCCGCCTGCTGACGCCGAAGAAGGAGCCCGGCACCGACGCCCGCGCCCTCAAGAAGGCCTTCAAGAAGAAGGCCGTCGTGAAGGAGGAGGCCTACGACGAGGAGGAGGCCGTGCGGGCCGCCATGGCGGCCAGCCTCAACGACGTCCCTCCGGCGCCGGTGGACTTCGCGCTGGAATGGTCGGCCCGCGAGCACAAGCGGGAGGAGGAGAAGCGCCAACGGCGCATTGAGGCCGAGGAGAAGGAGCTCCTCGCGCGCTACGAGCGCCGCCGCCGTCGTCGCGCCGGGCCGGCTTACGTCATGCTGGATGACAGCGACGAGGACGGCACCGACACCGGCGGGAGCTCCTCCCGCCTGCTGACGCCGAAGGAGGAGCCCGGCACCGGCGGCGACGGCGCTGGGTGCAGTGCTCCTGCTCCTCCTCCGACCGGTGGCGACTCCGACGACTCCGACGGCGGGGACTACACGCGGTTCTACCGCCACTTCGGCATGTAGACGTCGCGCCGCCGTTTTTTAATTTTTTTAATGTTTTTTTGTAATCTTGTTCGAACAAATATCGTTAAGTTTGAACAAATATCGTCTATGTTTGAACAAATTTCGCGTAAGTTCGTCGAACAAATTTTTCTGTAAATAATTCTATCGATCGGCCTGGGGGCCGCGGCTGGGAATCGGCCCGCCCCCAGGCCGTTTTTTTTTCGCCGGCACCCCCCCCCCCCCCAGCAGGCCCAAAAAAACGCCGGCAATTCGGCCTGGGGGGGCCAACGGCTGGAGTTGCTCTGAGATCCATGAGGCGGAGGATCGTCTCCCACATGTGCCGCTGCTGCATGCGCCCCTCCAATCCCCACTTTTATTCTGACCTCCTGCTAGCTGCTGCCGCCACCATTACAGGTAAGTTCTTCATCAGCAACCCTCTCCCAGATCGTGGGCATTTTCCCCTCCTCTCGTGCCTATCTCTTTCCACAGTAGCTAGGGGAGGCGACTCGAGGGGAAACGCGCTTCCCGCCGGTGATTCAGCCGTCCTCCACTTCTCCGATGGCCCGGTGCCGTCGGAAAGGGGAGGGGGGTTGAATCTCCGGCCGGATCTTGTGTACAGCTAGTTAGATTTAGCTAGGTTTGTCTTCTTTGCGGGGTGGGGGTTGGCTATGCCGCCGCCGCCGTCGCGTGTGCTCTGCTCCGGTTCTCCATTCCGGCGTTGGCGTCCTGCAGCGTCGTGGAGTTGCGGAGCAAGGTTGTCTAGGCGGGGCCGTCGGCACGACGGCGGCGCCGTTATGGACTTTTCGTTCCCCCTCTCGGTCGCGTCTGGCCGGCATCCTCTCCAGTGCTGGCTGGGAGCAGGGGGAAGGTGTGCAGGAGCTATGGTCGCCAGGCTGCTCTGGCTGGCGGCGGGCTGGAGGACGATGCCATCCGTGCTGGTTTGGTGGTCCGTGGCCGGCGGATCCGCTGCTGCTTCTCGCCATCGGCGACAGGAGCGGGCGGATCTGGAGGTTGATGTTTCGCTCGGGGCAGGTCCCCGCCTCGCATGCCACAGCGATAGGTGGGCACTCCGCGTGCTTCTTCTCGAGGTCTTCAAAGCCTGTTGGCGATGGAGCGTCTTCAACCTTGGGTTTGGTGGTTGCCGGGCCTTTCCCTCGCGGTGTCTCGGCGCCGGAGGCGATGGGCGGCTTCGATCTGGTGTTGCATAAAAGCTCGGACGACTTCTTCGTGTTTTCGTCCTCTTTCAGGGTTCTTTCCGTACTTTGTACGGTGCTGTGTGTCCTTCTGGACCTTTCTGTCTAGTGTGTATCGTATTTTGTACATGGTCTATCTCTGATATAATATATATACGTATGCTTTCAAAAAAAAATCCCTCTCCCAGATCTCGCAGTGGATAAAGTCGAGGTCAAGCACGACTGGCCGCCGGAAATGCGGTTCAGTTATCATGTTAATGACGGCCGGTCGCACGGCACCGTCATCATGTTGAAAGATAGTTGTCGACTGAATTTTCATCCAATTTTTGCATACGATTCTTCACTGATTCCAAGAGAGACGCGGCATCTTCAGGAGACAAAGCGTATTATATTTGGTTCCTTCTCCGTCCAAAATTTTGCTTGATTATATGAGGGATTGATTTTTTTGGTGGCGTGGCTTTCTTGCTGCAGGACAAAGACGAACATAGGATACATCCACGAGACTGTCCTCTAAACTTTGTACAATTTTTATATTATCCATTAATGACAGCTGAAGCCTCTCGCTTTCACACATGTTTCATCGTTTGCATGGATCAATAATGATTACGGTGTGCTTCATCTTGCCAAACTTGATTAATTTTTTAGCTGTGTCATTACTTTATTAGATTATTAAACATGTTATTGGTGCAGACATTCGATTATTTTATAATCTGAATCCATCCAGTGTCTCAACATTTACGAGATTGAATACTTGGATAGTTTGTAATCCACTGAGCAATACAAGTGCAGGAGCAGATAAGCATTATGACAGTGTTTCAACATTTGTTACTAGATCTGTAAAATCTCTATGCTTTCAATGACCTTTAGGCGAACTCCCATGCTCCACAAGTGTCTGAGGTAACTCTTCTATATATTTTGAACTTCTGCGACACATATGACTTCATGGTCCGGTCAACCACCATCTAAAGATTTACAAAAAAAAAAAAGACCGCATAGTCCCCACAAAATAAAGGTCTTGCAAAAAAATGAATGATGAATTCATTTGCATCTCATAAATAATCATATATTTCAATAGTTGGGTCGTGCGTGCACGTGCATAACTTCTTCCTCTGTCCCAAAAAGGATGTCACAGATTTGTCCAAATTTGAATATATGTAGACACTATTTAGTATATAGTACATCCAAATTTTGACAAATTTGTGACATCCTTTTTGGGACGGAGGGAGTACTAGTTTTTACAAATCTCTCAAACTACGTATTATTTCTGTAAATTGTAAAACGAAATATATTATTTAAAAAATAACCCTGGAGATATCCACCACGGGTCCTGGACATTCTCGTCCGGCCACAAGAACATAATTGAGCATTTCCGATGTCGTCCGTCAGTGATATGATGGCGTGGAATTAGATGGTGTTAGCATCCCCTTGCAAACGACTACTTACGTTGCCCATCACTAGGGAGTGGAGGACTGGAGATGGTCCGATCTTTCCTCCGGCGACCCCGTCTACTACCGAAAATTTCCACAACGTCGGTAGGGTGTCGATAAAACTATCACAAGATAGATTTCTATCCATTTTTCTAACTTTCACTCGGACGCAAACCATAATTTCTAGAATTATAATATTTGTGGATGAATTCACCCATGAATACCGGAGGTAAGGTTTACGCAGGATCTGGTTAGGCAGTACCGCACCATGCTGTAAAAGAGGTTTGCGGGATTAGAGTGCTCAGATTTTACTGTATGGACTTTACGGTATCTGCTAGAATTGCTTTAATACACAAAATCTGGCTAGCTCACGAGCTACCCAGCTACCCATATTCATGGACGGCTAGCAAAAACCCGCGTGCTGTGGCACGCCGACAGGACTACATCGATCTCTGGTAACATAGAGATATTCAGATATTAACATGTGTCCGTTTAGCATGGAAAGTCTGTAGAAGTACGTAGTTCTAAACATGCAGTTTTTAGGTCACGGCCTACATTGTTCATTCGTGGCAGCGTTTATGGACCAACGAACCTGTGTGTGTGCTTGGAGTGGAGATTTTTTAATTTGGCTCCCGTACTCCGGTGTTCCTATTATTTTTATTAAAAAATTGATGATTTTTAAAAAAATATTAAAACTAACGGATGTTGTTAGTGGTGTATTTCACAAACATAATATCAACTTCAAATACTTTGTATTATAAGCTACACAAAATAATTTAAATTTGTGGATCTTAGTTTGGATATTTTTAAATCTCAAAATTTTATCAGATTTTGTATTTTCATGTATCTCATAATACAAATAATTTTGCATTCCGATTATCACGCTTGTAGGATATATCATTAGCTATGTTGAGAAATGTTTTAGAATTTATTTAAACTCATAAATACTCTCTCTGTTACACAATGTATTTTTTCCGAAGTGGAGGGTGTTCCCCCAGCCTCTGCATCCAAACACAGCCGTTTTTATTGATAATAAAAGAAAACAGAACAGAGACTTACAAAGAGATACATCAATCTGGCGGAAGCCACCGCCCATCATCGTACATCCGTCATCGAGACCCCACTGCGACACGCCGCCGAGACTCGTTGCCAACGACACGGTAAATGCACACCGCTCCACTTCTTGCCTCCTCGTCCATCAACTGCTCCAAAAACAATGCCCTCATGAGGGAGAGCGACACCGATAGCGCAGATCTGGGGTTTCCCCGAAGCAGCGCGAGTGGGTAGATGGTGGCTGCAATGGCGATACGTTCAACAAGGTAAAGACGAAAAGACGCCGCTATTGCCTGCCCATAGTAGGGGCTCGGTTTTCATCGACAGCCATGTCTCCCCAACTCGCCGGCTAGACTAGCTGTGGGATCCAAGAGATCCGTCCAAACCAGTTGGCCGACCACCTTCGGCGAAGGAGGAGGCCACCACCACCATGCCCAGGGCCGAAGCCCCCGACGTCCTCGTGTTGCGGATGTAGCCTAGAGTATGTGTGTCGTCGACGAAGTAGGAGGGGGATGGCAGGACAGCAGGGTCAGCCTGTCGGAGCCCATCTAGGCCTCCATCGACCGTCGACCGCCGCCGCCATAGGCCATCGCGCCATCCACCATCTATAGACCGACTCTGGCCATCGCCGCCCCGCGCCACTGCCGAAAACCTGGTCGGAGCAGATCGCCGCCACTCCGATCTGGATGTTGGCCGAGGAGAGCAGCCACCGCCGCCGCTACGCCACATGGGCTTAGCCCTATGACACCCTCAGCGGCGACGGATGGAAGGAAGGTTGCACGAGGAGGGGCTGGAGGCGGCTGGCTGGGGACACCCCGGTGCGGCGCGGCACCGCCGCACGGGGGAGAGAGAGGTTAGGTATTAATAACAAGCTAAACAGAACAGAGGTAGAATTTGTTTTCAAATTCTGTTATGCATCACCAGATCTCAGGACCCAAAGACACTTTTCGGCTTGCCCACCACTAGGAAGAAAGTGGAGGACTGGAGATGTAGAAAGCCAACAATACTACCAGCACAGTTGTTACTTGTTAGCTTAAACATTCAGAAACTAATCGCGGGCGGACCAAAGGCAGACGCACGTTCATTTCCAGCCAAGCCATCGACCAACAGTCAACCCTGGAGAAGCCATATCTGCTACCAAGGATAACTAAGAATCATTCATGTCCATGCTACACCACCCCTGCAACTAAATAGTTATAAGTTCACCTGACGCCGTCTCATCGTTTAAGAGTCACACAGCTCTAACGACGTTGGGGAAAAAATAACACCATGTCCGGTTGACTACTTCCAGCACCTTCGGTACGCTTCCTCTTGAGCTTGCTAGTTCGCCACTGCTTCAGGATGTATTCCACGGCTTCTTTCATAGTTGCTTCCCGGTTCTCTCTCTGGTTCCACAGCTCACGTACAGGATAACGGCCACTAGGATTATGCTCATTAAGTTCAAGCATAGCTTTTACTACCAGGGCACAGACTTCCTCGCCGTGTTCTTTTTTCAGAGCTTGAAGCTTCTCATCATCCTCTTGGAGGATTTCCTGCACCAGTGCACACACCGTTAGATGGATGCCATTTCTCCAAGGCAAACAAATTGTTAACATCTTCAAAACCTGCATTTCGCTGTTACTTTGATATAAATGGTACATGAAACTTGGATGTTATCCTACCTATACAACAAGACAACACAACATTGGAAAAACAATGTCACATGCTTGTTACAACATATTACCAAACAACAATTCGTTTTGGATATGTCTTATCTCAAACTTTAAAAAACATGGACTTAAGATATCGTTTCGATAAATTAGATTGAGAACTTGTATAATATTGTAGATTTTGCTCGAAAATTCATTACTTCGAGAAAACATAAAATCTTTGCATTTCGACACATCAAAAAGTATAGTAAAAAATTAATGGTCAAAGGTAAATCTTAAAGACAGTATCAGTGTCCAAAACGACTTCTTTTTGTGATATGGAGTACACTTAAGGTATACATACTCCATTGGGTATGGGTAAAAATATCATTGAAAAGGCTCATGGCAAATTTACACAGGGGTGTTCCAAGTCGGTATTAGGTGTGAACTAAAGAATGTTCTGAAAAATAACTCTTCCAGATGGTGGAGCTTCGAATACGAATTATCATGTCATAAATTTCAAAAGCCTCCCAAGATATATCTAATTCGCCAAGCACTGAATCTAGAATGAAAAGTAACAATAACATGAAAATATAAAACATTTTCTATCAGCTAAGCAAGCCCAAGCAGTGAAAATAAATCATTTCTGATTTAATTGACTAAGAAATGACAACACTTTAAACAGTCGACTTCCCCACATATAACTCTGAGCAAACAATATAGTGCTATCACTCAGAGGAAATGGACAAACAGATGAAACCTAGAGTATAAAGCTGACCATATCAGAGGAAATGGACAAACAGATGAAACCAACACTCTTTAATGGAGAGCAAATCACTATTGGTTCAATAAAATTCTGTAAATTCAAACTGAGAGCAGCTAACACTAACATAATTAAGTTCTTCCCCTCTAGGAAAAAAAAGGAATTTCTAGTAGTAGCACAATAATCTATTCATTAGCTGAACACTACGAAAGTACACGGAAGTAACCAAACTCATGTGGCGCCACAAATTATTATTGTTTTCAAGTCACACCACATTTTTAGTAAATGTGTCTTAGATGTATATATATATATATATATATATTTCTAAATGGACAAATTCAGTAATAAAACATCCATTGAATAATTAACTATTGCACATAACAGGGAACTAACTGAGCTATGCATTAGTGCTAATGTGCTATCCTACAAAACTAAACCGAGCTATAAAACTTTTCATTGTAAATCTGCAAGTGCAAAGAGAACATCAGCATACCATGAAAAAAGGAGTATTCTCTGGTATTCCTTTTGGATTAATTAAGAAAATCTAGGGGAGTAAGCAATACAATGCACATCTAATTTCTACCAGGATTTATTAAGGAATAGATGTACTATGGACATGTTTGTAAAGCCAAAAATCAACTGTGAACCTAATGACACACGATTACAAGATACTAGAGTAAGAGAATCATGCAGTAGCAACAATAAAGAGATATATACCTTTTCTTTTCCGTCAACCATGATAACTTTAAAAGGGTACCATTCTGGATTTTTTACATCCTCCTGCAATTTTGTACAGAGTAAAGCAACATGCTCACTTAGCTTATCTTGTTTGACAATTTCTGTCTGCAAGCATTTTCAAGTGACTTCAGGTCAATTTTGCCCATCCATTTGACGCCTATATTTTCTCGCTGAGTTGTAAGATCCTCCATGCCCTGTAGATCATGCAACAGGTAAGCAGGAGAACGAAGTTTCAGAAGTTATGTAAAATCATCAACTGCGGCACATTACAATCTCATGGGCAGGTGATCAATCAATGAGGTAACTTACATATATGAGTGCCTTCCGAGCAAGCTGCAACTCATCCTTGGCTTGCCTTTCCTTGATCACCAGAGACATAGTAAGTGTTTGCATGTATTGTAGTTCCTCTCTCTGTTCAGCAATTATCTTCTTTGATTCAGAGTCTTCATCAATATGTTCGATGCTTCAGTTTGCTCTGCAGCTGTTTTATTTCTAACTCAAGCTTCTGCTTTGCATTCACTTCCTGGTCTAACATGTGCAATAGTAGAGCAACTTGTTTCTCCTTCTGCATTATCAGTACAGAAAACACTCACATAAGTAAGCTTCTCTAAAACTAAAACTGCAAAGACAAGGTACCCTCATTTTACCAAATTCCCTATCATGGCCTTTCCTGAATGTATTGTTTCATAACAGATTATCTCATGAAAACAAAAATAGGAAAAGTCACTAGTAATATTTAAACAGTATGCTGCTATGCAAGGGAAGCCAAGAGCAACCAAACATCCACCGCAAAACTAAAAAGAGAGAAAGATGGAAAAAATGTTTTCATAATTCCAGGTTTTTTTCGATAGCAGAAGCAAGGTATCACACACCTGTTCTTTCTCTTGCTCATAGAGCCTTTTGTGAGGGCTACTTGGTGAAGCCGCTTCATCCAGATGCTTGTATATCGAGTCAAGATCATGCATCTTGGCCTCGAGTTCTGAACAAAGCTTTTGGTTCTCATCACTCATCCTCTGTGAATACCTACGAGCAAGGTCCTGCATCTTGCGACACTCTGGCAAAAGAAGTTCATTTTGAAAGACCATTAAACACGTGAAAGCTCAATGTGTGAGCCGAGAAATGCATACCATATCAGAGAACGTAGTGATGTAAATAGCGAAAGATAAAAAAAAACGAACCTTCCTTGTAAGACTGGAGGAGTTGCTCCCTTTTCTCCATTATCCTGTCAACAGGTAACAAGGTTACTGTCAGCTACAAGCCGACAATAATGTGTTAAGACGGCGGTTGCACCTCAGGCCTGCTGTTCTTTGTGCTATTGGTGATTTGACAGTTGTAACATTTTCTCTTTACTATAGAGGCATGGTAACTACCGATTTCCCCCAAGAAAAGGTAACCGCTTTGGGATCAATTTGAAGCTTTACAACCCAATAGTTGTATCCAAAACAATTATATCCTAAATCAGGGTAACCTCTAGCAAAACCTTTCAGCCAACTTTGCCATTATGCCCAAAATTAACTGACCAAATCGCAAGGCTATTTAAAAGCAAAAAATCTGAAGCGGACAACTGACCAAGCAAAAAATTAACTGACCAACTGACCAAAATTAACTGACCAAAATAGCAAGGCTATTCATGACGAAATGCTGCCCCACCAGATCAAAGTGCTATAAGCCTATAAGGCATGGATCTGCAAGAATCTGAACCTAACCACCAAGAGGATAAAAACACAACATCATGTGGGAGCAAGCACGGGACAGAACTAACACTTGTACCAAATCTCTGAACTAAGGAACCAGAACCACAACTCAGTCCTCCTCTCCATCGAAAATCTGTAAGCCCTGACCGGCCGGATCTGGATGGAACCGAACAGACAAGAGCCTCACCCGCTGGCTTGACTGCATTAAGGAAGGAGACCCCCTCCAACGCCGGCGGCCGGCCTCCCCCGCGCGGACGACAAACGGCAAACACAACACCCAGCAAACGTTCAAGGCCGCCGTCCTCGCGCGGAACCGGGAAAGCGAGACAAACGGCAAACACAACACCCAGCAAACATTCAATGGAGCGTAGCAAGAAGCAGCACGAAGAGTCTCACCTCCCGAGATCAGTCGCCGGCGAGGGCAGTGGTCGGTGGCGGAGGAGGGTTTTTGCCTCCACTTCTCCCCCTTTTTCCCTTTCGGACGGTTCGGCTGGCTGTGGCTGTGGCGCACTGACGTTTCGTTCCTTCATACTACTGTCGCAGAGAGAGGGTGTGTGTCCGTGTGTGTGAGAGAGAGCAGTGTGCACGGCTCGCGGAGCTAGACGAACCGACTAGTCTCACGTCGTTTCAATAGATCAACGTACCTGTTCAAAAAAAAAAAAAAAGATCAACGTGCATTGCGGCATTGTGCCATCGACGCCACCGTTCTCCCGCCGTGCCCCTCCACTCGAGCTTCATCCAACACGCACCGCATCTTTAATTTTTGACAAACCTTTCAAAGAGGGTAGGACGTGTAGAATATATATGCAATTTAGCATATGATTTAATCCGACAAAATATAAAACTATTCATGACTGAAACAACGATTAATATAGTAAACATGTGATCTATTCAAACTGTAAATAAACAGATCCAATCTACAGCCAATAATATGAATACGAAATAATATGAATACGAACTACAGTAAGATCTCAAAGAGGAAGAACAGAAACACGTACACTGCAGCGGGAGTGGAACCGCTGGCCCCGTTGATATTGAGGTTCTCACCCATGTCGTCGATTAAGAGGTTGCCGATGTCGGGGAAGAAATCGTCGTTGAGAAAGAAGCCGCAGCCAGTAGTCGCGCGAGTGCGCTCCTCAAAAACCTGATCGCCTCTCTCTCGTACAACATCACGAGAGGCGGGGTTCCGGAGGCCTACCGGAAGACGGGACGGAGAAGACTTGAAAAACGGCAGCGCAAGGTTCTGAAACTGGAACGACGAGAGACCATATGTTTCGCACAGAGTCGGTTAGGGTTCGCTCAGGCTGTACATATAGTGTGAGTCAGGTAGGACGTGGGCGTAGCCCCATGTTCGAGTCGGTAACAACCCCACGATCCAAAAGAATCGGAAACGGCTGAATGATTAACGCGTCCGTTAATTACTAATTAATTTTCCCGAACAACAAAAAGATAGCCATCGGCTCCGCTCATTCCCGCAACCCGTGGCGCGTCGTGACGAGGCGAGGCGGGCGGCGGAGGTGGAGCGCGCGTGTGGCATTCTCTTATTCTCTCTCTTTTCTATGCTTATACAAGTGCTAGTAGAGCTCATCTTATAAGCTGGTGCAACTCTCATCCAACTAGTAGTATGGGACTAAACTTTAGTCCCAGCACTTGCATGCATTAATGGACCATGAAAATTTCAGAATTTATTAGGCTATTGGGCCAATGGCCCACTAGTAAATACTAGTAAATTCCAATAATCCTCCACAAAGTTTGATTGGCTCATGTCATCATTTAAGTTCCAAAATATTGTTTATATATCGATCCTTAGTGGAGATTGTTAAGTTGAACTTCCAATTAGAACATTACACAACGCTAGTTCACAACTTGATAGTGGACTATGCCTTAAACTACAAGTTTTCTGCGATACTAGATTCACATAACGTCTAGACCGATACTAGGCTGCCGCAAGGCTTCCTCGCGGGTGGAGCTTATATGTCATACTCCAAAGCCTTTAATGAGCTTATTAGAGAGAACCCAACTCTCATAGATTGCGACGTTTAACAGTCAGACTCATATAGGCGTGTTCCTCAAAAGATGCTCTGTTGGACAACATCTTCGCTAATAAAAGTAAGTCAATCGGAACACATTAAGATAAATATCAACCCGCCATACAGATCAGAAACATGAGAGGACTACTAGGAAACAGCCTAGTAGTGGCGCACCTTTTAGACCTTTCTGTGGCGCATCCGCGAAATAGAAGGATGCGCCAAAGAAGTCTCGCCACTAAAATATATTTCTGTGGCGCATCTTCCTGGGTGCGCCACAGAAATATTTCTGTGGCGCATGTGTTGCCCGTGCGCCACAGAAATACATGCGCCACTGAAACCACGAACGGTGCGCCACAGAATATATCATACGTATTTTCATTTTTCTGCTGCCATACAAATACTGGTATATTATAGAAAATACAGATATATCACATTACAGGAAATTCATATTCCAATATTATATAGAGAGAAATATTTGATAAACCAGTACAAATACACAATTTCCAATCATAGTTCATCGATCATATTATTACACAAAGTTGATCACAATCATAGTTCATCGATCATATTATTACATATCCAGTAGCTAATACATGAAGCTTAGCTAATTTCAACATGAACCTTCTGATTCATCGACCTGTACTGAGTCGACGGCGGCGCTACGCATCCAAAGAGAAGGAACCCTCACAGGGTCATAGCTCACGTGAGCAGGAACCCTCTGAAGAAACGACCACCTACCGTCATACTGCCTAACCAGCAGATACATGTATCGACGGACGTGCTCGTCCTCCTCCCTAATACGGCGACGTACCTCCTCCTCGGGGGCCGGCTCCCTCTGCACCGAGCGTGGCCCATGCGACTGCCACCATAGAAGATCAGGGTCGACGATGTCACCCGGATTCCTCACCAAGCTGCGCGTCCCGGAAGGTAGCACCTCCCAGTGCCAGCCCGGTGGAGCCCAGTCCCGCACATCGCCCCTCTGGTCCAACATGGACATCGTCACCGAGAACACCTAAGTAAAAAATGCTTAAGTCAAAATTTGTTACAAAAGTAATATTAAAATTTACGAAATGCGAGAAGTTAACAATGGAAAGCCTCATATATCATTGCCGTGCAAAACAAGGCAAAAAGAGTGTCTATAAGACCATGTATTAATACAAACACTCCAATTGTATATACTACAAGGCATTGTAGACACTCTCCTTGCCTTTACCGTGGCATAGTTTAAATCATCGGCTTTGTCAATTCATAGAGAAGAAACAAAATGATTCGAGTTTATGCCTCATACATAGATTGGACACACATTGATCAGGAACGGGGCAAGCGGACCAAGTAAGAGTATACATATATCACAAGGTTCACTAGCTCCTCCCTGAATCATACAGTGTCACAACATTTTAATCATCGGCTTAGAAGAAAAAGACAAAACAAAATAAAAATGACTTAAATTTGCGCCTCATACTTAGGTCGGACACACAAGTAGACCTGCAGGATCCTCGGCAATTCATCATTGTGTCACCCAAATCCAGTGGCTGGATTCAACCTACCTGAGGGCTTGTGTTTCCAACAGCATCGTTGTGTTGTCTTTATTCACCGACCTACATGAGGTGGATCCAATGGCTGGCCGGTGAACAAGGACAAACACAATAATGCCAGGGAACATGCCAGCAGGTAGGCTAAATCCAGCCATTGGGTTCGGTGACAAAGGTAGACGCTCGTTGTGTGCCGTTCGCTGCAGGGAGGCTAAAATGCCTAGTGTCACAACATTTTAATCATCGGCTTTCGAAGAAAAATAATTTTGGATTTGTGCCTCATATTTAGATTGGACACACATTGATCAGGTACGGGGCAAGCGGACCAAGTAAAAGTATGCACAAGATGTTTATTTGTGCATATCACAAGGTCCGCTAGCACCTACCTGATTAACATAGTGTGCCACAACATTTTAATCATCGGCTTATAAGAAAAAAACAAAACAAAATAAAAATGACTTAGATTTGCCTCATATTTAGATTGGACACACATTGATCAGGTACGGGGCAAGCGGACCAAGTAAAAGTATGCACAAGATGTTTATTTGTGCATATCACAAGGTCCGCTAGCACCTACCTGATTAACATAGTGTGCCACAACATTTTAATCATCGGCTTATAAGAAAAAAACAAAACAAAATAAAAATGACTTAGATTTGCCTCATACATAGATTGGACACACATTAATCAGGTACGGGGGAAGCGGACCAAGTAAAAGTATGCACAAGATGTTTATTTGTGCATATCACAAGGTCCGCTACCACCTACCTGATTAAAATAGTGTGCCACACAACATTTTAATCATCGGCTTTAGAAAAAAAGACAAAACAAAAATAAAGCATGCATAACACAATAAAGATAACACCACTGTGAAATATGAACACAATAAAGATACCCCATATGTCCCTTTTTTAACAAAGTCATGCCAAAATTACGAAAAATTTCAGCATGACCTTTGCTAAAAAAAAGGATATATGGAGAGTACCCGAATTTGCCGGAACGGAAGTTAATCGACATTCCGGCAATCTCAAGGGCCTCTCGGGGTACCTGCAAACTAACCTAAAACTAACTAACTAATCTAAAACAGTAGCTAAAACTAACTAACTAATCTAAAACAGTAGCTAAAAATAACTAACTATTAATTTGACCACAAAAACAGTAGCTAAAATTAACCTAAAACATTAGCTAAACCTAAATTTTCCCTTTGTGGAATTTTCACAAACACCTTGCTTGCAAGGGAGAGGATGGAGGAGTAGGAAGAAATGGCAAGGAGCCAAAGGAGGGAGAGAAGGGGAGGGTCGGTGCTCACCGCAGGGAGAGGAGGGGGAGGAGGAGGGGAGGGGCCTTACCAGGCGCGGGGACGGCGGAAGCGGGCGCAAGGACGGCCGACCGTGGAAGGGATGGAAGATGAGCAGCACCTCGGGGAGGGGATGGAGAGGAGCAGCACCTCGGGGATGGGATGGAGAAGGCGGCATGTGGAGGGCGGCGGTGGTGGCGGCGTCGAGGTGGCAGGCCGGTGGGCGCGGTGGAGGTGCTCCTCGTGGGGGTCGAGGTGCCGCGGCGGAAGGATTGGGCTGGGGCGGCCGGTGGCAGCGAGTTGGGGCGGTGGTGGTGCGGCGGCCGGCGATTGGGCATCGAGGGGGGCGTGCGCGGGTGTGTTGGGGGCGAAAGGAAGGAGAAGGGAAGATAAAGGGGAGAGCCCAGCAAAATGCCTAAGTGCTGGAATTCTGTGGCGCATGGATCAACATGCGCCACAGAAATGTAACTTTCTGTGGCGCATGGAGTTGGATGCGCCACAGAAAGTTGCATTTCGGTGGCGCATGTGGGTCCATACGCCACAGAAAAAGAGGGGTCGGATGCAATCCATCCGTTTGTGGTGGGGCCCACAAATTTTCTGTGGCGCATGGGCACTGGTGCGCCACAGAAAGTCGTAATTCAGTGGCGCATGCGCT
The DNA here is from genome assembly GCA_012064385.1 of Puccinellia tenuiflora. NCBI lineage: Eukaryota > Viridiplantae > Streptophyta > Magnoliopsida > Poales > Poaceae > Puccinellia > Puccinellia tenuiflora. The sequence goes on along the minus strand of QRDG01002004.1, from coordinate 18,082 downwards.
AAAAATGCGCCACAGAAAGGGGTGGTATTCTGTGGCGCACCACCAGCAGTACGCCACAGAATATTTTCTGTGGCGCACGGCCACTTTCGTGCGCCACAGAATAACCTTCCACCTATAGCTAGTTTTCTAGTAGTGGAGTATTGCATCTGAGTGGGATAAATAATATTAAGAAAGGGAAAATTTTGTTTTTGCCACTTTTGTTTTTGCCCATTTTGCTTTTGCCACTCTAAATTTTGACATTTTGCTTTTGCCCTTTTAAGTGGCAAAACCAAAACCAAAACAACAAGAGTAGGGGCAAAAGCAAAACCAAATTTCGCAGTTTTCATTTTGGTTTTGCCCCACATAGAGCAAAAATGATGCATTACCAAGAACTGGAAGGGCAAAAGCAAAATGTCAAAATTTAGAGTGGCAAAAGCAAAATGGGAAAAAACAAAATTGGCAAAAACAAAATTTTCCCATTAAGAAATACTCTCCTCCCAGCTGACCAACAGCTTGTCTCCCACTTCTATTTCACGGGATCTCCAATCACATAGAGTAGGTTACCATTATGGACAACTCACAAAGTGGGTCTCAAACCCATTTCCTTAGATGCATTATCTATCACATTACGTGATAGACCCTTTGTGAAGGGATCTGCCAAATTTTTAGACGTTTGGATATAATCCAACGTAATAACTCTGGAGTTCTTTAATTTTCGGACAGATTTCAATCTCCTCTTCACATGTCTTGATGACTTCATATTATCCTTCGAACTGTTTATCTTAACAATCACAGTTTGATTATCACAGTTCATAAGGATGGCGGGTATTGGTTTTTCAACCACAGGTAAGTCCATCAAAAGCTTACGAAGCCACTCTGCTTCAACAGTGGCTGTATCTAGTGCTGTGAGTTCTGCTTCCATAGTTGACCTGGTTAAAATGGTCTGCTTACAAGACTTCTAGGAAACAACGCCACCACCAAGTGTAAAAACATAACCACCGGTGGCCTTAATCTCATCAGCATCAGATATCCAATTTGAATCACTATAACTGTCGTGGGGTTGTCACGGCAAGTCCTTCCTCTGGGAAGGTGACTTCTGGGGCCATTGATGATCGAAGTACGTAGGAGAGGTTAATCTCGCCAAAGGACACAGATTTACCCAGGTTCAGCCCCTCTTGATTAGAGGTAAAGACCTACTTCCTGCTTCTCTTTATTGCTATAGATCTGATCTCGATTACAAGGTTCCGGCTCATGTCTGGGGAGCCGGCGACTATGGAACTGGTGTTTTTGGATTGCTTAGGACTTGTGAGGCTTATCGATCTAAGGTCCAGGACCCCACTTATAAAGGTGGCCAGGTCCCTAGACTTACAACTTACACCGAGTCATACTGGAACACGGAGTCCTACTCTACGTCTTGGCCTTCCAAGTTAGGGCTCCGGGTTGTACTTGGACTCCTTCCTGACGGGTCCCTTTTCTGTCATGGGCCTTGGCCGGCTTGTCTCCAGCCCAGCCCATGCGACTTGATGCATGACTCGTCTTTGGCCTTCTTGGTCTTGGCGGGTCTACTTTCCGGGTCCATGGGCCTACCTATAAAGTATCCCCCCATCAGTAGCCCCCGAATTTATCTTGGGCGCAGCTTTGGCGGCTTCCTCCGACTCCTCGGTTCGACTTCTTGATTCGACTTCTCCGATTTGAGTCACAGGCTCAGAAGTTGCTTGCTGCTAGCTCCAAGATGAATTCCTGCATAAAAATATAACACGCATATAAAATGAGCCTACCCTTACCCCTTGTTCAAGTCACCACTCTTTCCTTTGCATTAGCTGGTCGAGTTTGTTATGAATCTTGCGAACAAGGACTGAAGAACTTGACTCTTCTTAACTCTCACTGTCACAGGACTCGCCATTCTGAGACAAGCCGGCTCCTTCCACTTCTGTGACTTTAGTCTCTATTATCATTTCCTGTCTGGCTTTTAGCCACTGAACCGTTATCCACTTATCTGTCATGGACCGTTACTGTAACTCTCTAGGGTTTTTACCCCTTTATAAATTGCAAAGGGTAGGGACCAGAACCTCACTTGTCCCTTTCGCCCCCAAATTTCTCTTCTCCCTCGCGCTCATTTCTTTCCCGCGCGCAGCACACACCGCCCGCTCGCCATGGCACCCAAGCGCGCCAAGGTTGCCTCCAAGGCCAAGGCCTCCTCGTCAAGCAGGACGGTTGACATCGCCGCCGCGGCCGCCGCCGCCGCTAAAGCTCCTTCCTCCAAGCGCTCGATCTCCGCCGATTGGGGCGGATCTACGATTACGGCTGAGCAATTGAAGACGCACCGGCTGACTGGCCTTCTTCCGTCCAATGTAAAGGCTCGGGCCCCAGGGGATGAGGTGGTGCCCGCTCCCGCGAAGGATGAGATTGTGATTTTCACAGAACACCTGTTCCGCGGATTCACGCCCCCGGGTAACCTTTTCTTCCGCCAGCTCCTTGACTTCTATAAGCTGCGGATTCATGACTTGGCTCCCAATTCCATCCTTACCTTATCCAATTTTGTCACTTTGTGTGAAGACTACCTCCAAATCAAGCCAGATCTTGATCTCTGGCTTGAGCTCTTTTATTGCAACCCTCAACCTGAAACCTCTGGTGGTCCTCTTCTGCAATGCGGCACCGTCGCTCTTCAATGGCGCCTTCATTCTGTCTTTCCCAAACCTGTCTTTCCTAATCGCATCAAGGATTGGCAGAAAACCTTCTTTTACTGCAAGGATACCTCTCGTGTAGATGAACCTAAACTCCCACTATTCTCTGAAGATCGCCTCGAGGCGACTCCCCTTATGAAGGCTAGGTGCCCGGAGACCGCCCGGCCAAAAGTCGAGTCTTTGATCATCCGAATTCGAGCTCTTCTATCTCGCAATTTGGAAAACATGGATCTCGTTCGATGCTGGACCACCTGGAGGATTCAGCCGCTGAGCCATAGGACTCGGCTTATTTGTACGTATACTCGCTGCGCGGGTGACGACCTCCGGGTGACGGAGCAACTGTCAGACGGTCCTGAACTTGGTCGGCTCATCAAAAAGCTGACCGGGAAGCCGGTGAAGGACCAGGCGCACTTTGGGCTCCAGCCCTTCTGCTCCACCAATCCGGCTCCTGATGTAAGCTTCACACTTTACCACATTTCTAACTTGCTTTTATCTGTATCACTTGCTAACTCATCTTCTCTGACTCTCTTGCAGCTCACCGACTCCTTCTGGAAGCCGGCCTTTGGAGCTGGTGCTAGGAATGAAACCGAAGCTGAGGCTGAGGTTGAAGAAGAGACTCCTGTCACAGAATAGACTACTGTGGCAGAGGATGTTGAGGATGATGCAGACGAGGAGTCCTCTCAGGAGGCCCCTGCTGCAAAGGATGGTGATGATGATGATGATGAGGATGAGAAGTCCTCTCCAGAGGCTCCTGTTGTGGATGATACTGATGAATGTGAGTCCTCTCCAGAGGCTCCTGTCACTGAGCAAGCTCACACAACTTCAGGGATTGCTGCTGCTCAACCATCCTTATCTGAAGAGTCCTCAGCCAAAAGCCACTCTTCTTCCTCCCCGGCTTCCCATAACAATGGGTCTCGAGAGGCTATCCCCAAGGTACCACTTTCACGAGTCCTTGGATCAACTCGCTCACCTGCTAAGCCTGAAGAACGTGTGCAGAGCGTTGTTGCTGCTAGGAAGAGGAAATTGCGCTCCGATGGGCCTGCAGAGACTCCTGATCCTCTACTAGTTTCGCACCAACGGAAGTCGGCTTCTCCTCCTAGCAAGGACGACTCCTACCACTCTGGCATGTCTATGCCCTCCTCAGACTCTCAGGCCTCCTTGGACCTGGAAACCAATGCTGGGTATGACTTCTCTATTTACTCTATTTGCATTCAAATGACTTCTTCTTTTCCTTTTCACTAGATTTTATTGCTGACTTCTGACTTTGTCTATTTCAGGGCTCGGCCTTGTGTCAAGGTCACCAAGCTCCCCGACATGACTGATGTCACATCTGATCGCGGACCTGTCCCTCCTTCGGCTTCTCAGACAACAAGCACAAGGACAGGTCCCTCCACTCCTGCATCTACGGCTCCCACCATTCCCGAGTCCCCTTCAAGGACTCGGGAGGCGACTCCACTGATAGTCCAGCCCTCTTATGGGACTGGGACTCCTGATGCCGCGCCTCAAGCTCACACGGCTCCTCCGAAGGCGGCTCCTGCAGCTCAACCAAACGACAAGGCCAAGTCCTCTATTGACTATAGCCGACTTCGGGTGGCCGATAACATGTCCTTCTCTGAAGCTTATGCTCAAGCAGTCGACCTGAATGACCAATCCGCCAGGCTAAAGGATGATGAGCAAGCGGCTCTTTGGTCTCTTCACATGATTCATAACGTAAGCTCTATGACTTTTTATCCTTTACACTTTCTGATAACCTCCTATTGCAGTAGCCCCCAAGCACCTGTCTACGGTGACTTGTGACTAAGATAGGTGCTTTGCTTTGAAATTGAACTCAATTGCTGTGTAGAAAAATTTTGCACACTGTAGCCCCCAAGCACTGAGTCCTTAGCTCTACTAGGACTCGGGGCTGCTGATTTGCTGTCTGTCGGGTCCTTGGACCAAAAAACTTTTCCACGAGTAGCCCCCAAGCGCCGAGTTGTCAGCCTGCGACGACTTGGAGCTACAAATCCATGTAATTTACTGGTACTTAACTTGAAGAAAAAATTCTGCTCTGCGAGTAGCCCCCAAGCGCCAAGTTGTTGACTTGTGACGACTTGGAGCTGATGACTTGTTGACTATGACCCATGCCTGCTGGTTGTTAAAGAAAAATTTGACTCCTGAGTAGCCCCCAAGCGCCAAGTTGTTAACCTGTCACGACTTGGAGCTCATGAGTTCTCTGCTTAACTTGTACAGCTGACTTGTAAAATCTGACTTATCAAATCTGACTTGTATACTATGACTTGACAATTCTGACTTGCAAAAATTTGACTTGTGATTGCAGAGCCTTATCTCCAAGATGAAGAGGGATATGAAGGAGCTGGAGGACCAGGCAGCTGCTAGTGACAGGTCTGCTCAGGCTGAAAAAGAGCACTCTCTTCAATTGGAGAAGGATCTGAAAGCTTTATCCGCCCAACTGGAGCAAGTAAAGAAAGAATCTGCAGATGCCAAGAGAATTGCTCAAAAGGCACACAACGATCTGAAAGTTGTCTTTGACACCTACCGCAAAGGCATTGGGGCTATGTGCCAGCATATATTTGGTAAGTTTGCACCTTTTGCTTACTCCTTTGCATTTTTCTGAACTACTTTTAGACTGATAATGACTGATTTCCTTTCTGCAGGGGCTGACTCCCCAAAACTCAAGCTGCCCACTAGCAAACAACTTCATGAGATGCTGGACTATTGCCATGGGCTGCAAGAGGGAGCCCGTGCTATGGTGAAATATTTGAATGCTAAGGGCAAGTGCCCCAAAGAGCCTGAGCATCTGGTGGACAATTTGTCTAGGGCACCAGGGTATATGCGGCTGTGGAAGCAATCTTCTTTGAGGAGAGCATCCATCAGAATCCTTGCCCTGGCCCACAGCTATTATCCCACTGTCTTAGAGCCGGCACTGCTTACTATGGGAAAGCCAGAACAACATGAGGATGGCAAACCCTTCACCCAAGACGACTTCAAGGCTGAGGAGAAGCTGGTGCGGCCATATGCTTGTGAGATTGCCAACAAGATGGACCCTGAGGTATGGGTTCATCACTATGACTTGGAGAACAAAAGGGTTGCTCCAGAGACTCCTGAGATTGTAAAATTTGGCCGCCCCTCATAGGACCCAGCTGGTGTCCCCTCCTTTTCTACTGGACCCAGCTGCGCCCACTCCTTCAAGAGTTACCTCTGGCGACGCCCAGAGACAGGAAGAGCTGGCTAAGCATATGAAGAGTCCCAGAGGCACTGGTTTTCAAACGAAGAAAGTCGCCACCAAGCCTCCTGTGAAGCCGGCTCCTGCCTCTGCTGCTCAAACAAAAGACAAGTCTTCTGTGAAGAAGGACTCCCCGATTCCGGCTGAGAAGTCGACTCCTCTAGAGGATCATCCCTTGAATGACTTTTGAATTTTTGTAATGATGTGCTACTGGTGTTTAAACTTTGTAATGATGCACTGCTGGTGCAAAACCTTTTTAGGTCTTTTGAACTTCTTGTTCTGGAATTGTGCCAATCGGTTTGTAATGACTTGCTTGTTAAACTGTGAGATTGATATGTATTATCTATGCAAGTCATTTTGTGGTTCTTATAACCCATCTAATTATCCACTGATGAATAAGTAGGCCCTGCATGACTTCTCTTACAGCTTATGCTGACAGGCTCCTGACACCTCATGTCCCTTAGGATTCATAAGAGCCGGAGACAAGTCATGCCTGTAGATTTGCCATATTGTGCAGGATGCATCTGACTTACCAGCGAGAAAATTAGGAAAAGTTTGGCTACTGTGTCGGGTTCAAGAGTCTAAGCTTTGACTTTTTTCACTGAAAAGCAAGCCCCCAAGAACCTGATGATCAAAATTTAAAAAGATAAAGCGCACTCGCTGGGTGACTCGACTAAAGGACTCATATTCACAGAAGCCGGCTTTATTTCCTTTGATCATAATAATTTGATTACATCTAGGCATGGCTCACTGGGCTCTTTGCCTTTCAACTCATAAAACTATTACAACTTAAGTATAATAAGGACGTAACTGAGCTATGTTCCATGGCCTCTTTGCCTCTACATAAGGATCTAGCGTATGAGCTGTGTCAGCTCCTTTACTTTCACTTGCCGGCTCTCGTACATCCATTAGATAGTACGACCCATTGTGCAAGTTCTTGCTTATGACGAACGGTCCTTCCCATGGTGGAGACAACTTGTGCATCCCTTCCCTGTTTTGGACAAGGCGAAGCACTAAGTCGCCTTCCTGGAAAGTCCGAGTCTTAATTCTGCGTGCGTGATATCGCCGCAAGTCCTGCTGATAAACTGCTGATCTCTCAAGGGCTAACTCCCTTGCTTCCTCGAGTGCATCCACCGAGTCCTGGCGAGCGAGTTCGTTCTCTGTCTCGACATAATTGGCGACTCGTGACGAGTCATGCAGCAAGTCGCTTGGCAGGACGGCTTCTGCTCCATACACCATGAAGAAAGGTGTGAAACCAGTGGATCTGTTAGGAGTCGTCCTTATACTCCAGAGTACTACTGGTAGCTCCTCAACCCAACACCCGGCGGCTCTTAGCAAATGGACTCGGAGCCGAGGCTTAATTCTCTTCAGCAACTCCTGATTTGCCCTCTCTGCTTGTCCATTGGACTTTGGGTGTGCCACTGAGGCTAGGTCGAGTCTGATATTGTTCTCACCGCAGAACTTGGCCATCTCTCCAACTGATAAGTTGGTACCATTGTCTGTAATGATGTTGTGAGGATACCCAAAGCGTGTTGCTATTTTCTTGAAAAATCTCACTGTTGATGCTCCGTCGACTCTGCTGACGGGTTCGACTTCCACCCACTTGGTGAACTTGTCAACTGCTACTAGCAGATGGGTCTTCTGGCAGGGCGACTTTGAGAAAGGACCCACCATGTCAAGCCCCCAAACTGCAAACGGCCAAGTGATAGGAATATTTCTGAGTTCTTGGGCTGGCACGTGGTCTTGCCTTGCGTACCTTTGGCACCCGTCACAAACTCGCACTATCTTTTCTGCGTCCAGATGTGCTGTTAACAAAAAGAACCCGTGCCTGAAATCTTTTGACACCAAGGATCTAGTGGATGCATGATGACCACAATCACCTGCATGAATCTCTTGCAGTATTTTCCTGCCCTCTTCTGGAGACACACACCTCTGGTATACTCCAGTGACACTCCTTCTATACAACTCGCCTTCAATGACTGTGTAGGACTTGCATCGTCTGATGAGTTGTTTCCTTCTGACTTCATCCTTTGGTAATTCACCCCGTAGGAGATATGCAAGGTAGGGCTCTGTCCATGCAGGGATTGCCCGTACTGCTGCCACAAGTGCCGACTCTGGATCTGGGAAAGCTAGCTCCTCCTCTGAGGGCAACTTGACTGATGGGTGGTGAAGCTCATCCACAAATACATTTGGGGGTACTTTCTCTCGACGAGAGCCGAGTCGTGATAACGCATCTGCGGCCTCGTTCTTGCGTCTGTCAATATGCTCCACTTGATAACCAGAAAAGAACCCGGCTATCTGTTCAACTGCTCTTCTATAAGCCGCCATGTTTGCATCCTTCGAGTCCCAGGTTGCAGATACTTGCTAGGCTACGAGATCCGAGTCTCCAAAGCACCTGATACGCTTGATGTTCATCTCCTTGGCCAAACGCAGGCCGTGTAGCAAAGCCTCATACTCTGCCATGTTGTTTGTACAATCAAAATGCAACTGGAGGACATATGCCAACTTATCTCCTTTTGGTGAAGTTAAAACCACTCCGGCTCCTGAGCCCTCTAGCTGTCTGGACCCGTCGAAGTGCATTGTCCAATATTTGGTGCAAGGTGAACTTGGTGAGGACGTGCAATCAGTCCAATCATTGACAAAGTTGACCAAAGCTTGAGATTTGATTGCTGTCCTGGGCTCATATGTGATATGATAAGGGCCCAGCTCGATTGCCCACTTGGTGACTCGACCTGTTGCATCTCTATTGCGTATGATGTCGGCTAGCGGTGCTGAACTCACCACTTTGATTGGATGCTCTTGAAAATAATGCTTGAGCTTCCTACTTGCAAGAAAAACTCCATAGACTAACTTCTGCCATTGAGGGTACCTTTGCTTTGACTCTGTGAGGACTTCACTGATGTAGTAAACAGGCCTCTGCACTGGATACTCTTTTCCTTCCTCTGATCGTTCCACCACTACTACTGCACTGACCACCTGAGCCACTGTGGGATTGCTGGCTTCACTGCATTGATAGCTCTAACCTTTAATTTCTTGGCACGCTTGGACGTGCTTGTTGTGAAGACATGGTAACTGCCACGACTCGGGTTCTGTGGCCGAGTTATGACATAATATTGTCCATTGTCATCATGAAGCTTCTTCGGGTTCTGCTGGAACCCGCCCTGTTGGCTACCTCCTCCTTGAGGTTGGTTAGGGTTATTACCGGCTCCTCCACCGTGGTTGCCGGGTCCTCCACCGTTATTGTTTCCTCTATATACGTTGTTGTTACCTCTATTTCCCGGTCCTGGGAACCTGGCACGCTGCAAATCTACGCACTGTCCCAAGGTATGACCACATCTGCCTTTTTGGTGTGTTTAGGGCATGGACTCGCCAGACCTCCTCTATGGTTGGCCTGCGCCCCTGATACCCTTGAGAATTGTTGTCCTTGCGTCTGACCCCAGTGTTTGTGTTAGCTACTAGGTCAGAGTTGTCTCCATATGGCCGTTTGTTACTTCCCTGGTTCTGATTCTGACCATTGCCACCATGTCCTTTAAGCCCTTCCTCCTGATCCTTTGTTTTGTCTGTGGCAGCGTGCTTATTAGCACCTGCCATGATCTCGCCAATCGTAAGGGGAATACCTTGATTCAGGCTCTCCTTCATATGACCCAGCTTCCAACTCAAGGGATTGTAACTGCAGTTTCTCTCCATTGCCATTAGCACTGAAATTGTTGGGAGTCCTTGCGATGAGTTGATGATCTCTGACACCCGCTTCATCCAATGCCTTGCAGACTCGCCCTTTCTCTGAACACACCGCTCCAGGTCCTCTATGGTACTAAGCTTTTTGCATGTTCCCTGGAAATTCTGTACGAAAGCCGACTTCAACTGCTCCCAAGAATTGATTGATCTAGGAGGCAAATTACGCATCCACACTGTGGCTGCTCCCTCCATCATAAGGTACATGAATTTGGCGCACAGATTACCTGTGGCATTGCGGATACTCATCGCCATCTCGTATGTGCCCAACCAGGAAGTCGGGTCCATGTTAGGCTCGTAATTGGGAACTTTGCGCGGCTCCTTGAAGTCACTGGGGAAAGACTCTAATCTGATGGCATCTGACAGGCACTCTGGTCCTGTTAGTGAAGGAGAGGTACCAGGAAAAGTCACCTCTGTGTGCGCCCGGGTTGGCTGAGGCTGGTTATCTGCACCAGCTAGGGCTCTGTCCCTCTCAGCCTCCCGTGCCCTGGCCGCCTCCCTCTCTCGTCGCTGTCTCGCTTCATTGACCACCAGTTGAGCTCGTGAGGCAGTTGGTATGTTTGCCCTGTTCCTCTCTTGCTCATGGCGCCTTGCGCTTGTAGAGTTGGCCGGGTGGGACTCGTCATGCCGACTCCTCGTGCCGGAGTTGAACAGTGTCGAGTGCAGCCTACTCGCATCTGGAAACGCTGGATAAAGAGCTTGCTGAGTCATTGCTGTCTTCAGCATCTCAATAGCACGGCGGGTCTCCTGCCCCGCTGGTCCTTCTGGTATCTCGATATTCTCTAATCTCATAGTTGCCGCATGAATGTTGTCCATTGGGTTAGAGTAATGCCCCTCTGGAGTACGAAACCTGCCAGGTGGAGGTCCCATACCACCTGCTGACCCTCCTTCGACTCCTCCATCAGGTGGTGGTCCATTGGTACCGTTGCCGCCGGGTCCTTCTGGAGGTGGTGGTGGTGGCGGTGTAGCTCCTCCTCCTGCGGCGCCTCCTGCAGCTGATGAACTTCCTAGCCCGGCTCCTGCGCCTGGACCGTTAGGTGTGGTGAACAAAGCAGTTGGATTGACAATGACTCCTCCACGCAGGCGACTCCTGGCTCTGCGATGCTGGATTGAAGTAAGTTCTTCCTGGCGACTCCGCACAACCTGGGCCTCGGTCTGGACCCGGGCCCGCTCTTCTGCCAATCTGCGATTTGCCTTGTTGATTTCCGTTAATTGCCTCTCTAACACGGCACGAGCACTGGCTAACTCAGCCGCCCACGGACCCGGGTCCACGGTGGGCGCCAACTGTCGTGGGGTTGTCACGGCAAGTCCTTCCTCTGGGAAGGTGAGTTCTGGGGCCATTGATGATCGAAGTACGTAGGAGAGGTTAATCTCGCCAAAGGACACAGATTTACCCAGGTTCGGCCCCTCTTGATTAGAGGTAAAGACCTACTTCCTGCTTCTCTTTATTGCTATAGATCTGATCTCGATTACAGGGTTCCGGCTCCTGTCTGGGGAGCCGGCGACTATGGAACTGGTGTTTTTGGATTGCTTAGAACTTGTGAGGCTTATCGATCTAAGGTCCATAACCCCGCTTATAAAGGTGGCTGGGTCCCTAGACTTACAACTTACACCGAGTCATACTAGAACACGGAGTCCTACTCTACGCCTTGGCCTTCCAAGTTAGGGCTCCGGGTTGTACTTGGACTCCTTCTTGACGAGTCCCTTTTCTGTCATGGGCCTTGGCCGGCTTATCTCTAGCCCAGCCCATGCGACTTGATGCATGACTCGGCTTTGGCCTTCTTGTTCTTGGCGGGTCTACTTTCCGGGTCCATGGGCCTACCTATAAAGTATCCCCCCATCAATAACCTTCCAGTACTCTTGGATAAACGGAATAGTGAATTCCATAGCTCGCAGTGCCTTTTAAATAGCGCATAACCCTCTCAAGCGGATGCCAATGATCATCTCCCAGATTTGAAACAAACCGGCTCAATTTGCTCACGGCAAAAGAGATGTCAGGCCTAGTGGCACTCGCCCAATACATAAGCGAGCCAATAATATGAGAATATCTCAGTTGATCTCTAGCAATCCGTCGATTCTTTCGAAGCAACACACTATGATCATATGGTGTTGGAGAAGGGTTGCAGTCGCTGTACCCAAAACGACTCAAGACTTTTTCCATATAGTGAGACTGAAGCAGAGTAATCCCAACATCATCATCTCTCAGCAGCTTAATATTCAAACTAACATCAGCTACTCCTAGATCCTTCATCTCAAAACAACGAGATAAGAAATCTTTAACTTCCTTGATTAAATCAAGGTTTGTTACAAATATCAGTATGTCGTCGACATACAGACAAAGAATAACTCCCTCGCCCCCACCATGGCGATAGTACACACACTTGTCACCTTCATTTACAACGAAGCCAACAGCAGTCAAAGTTCTTTCAAACTTTTTGTGCCATTGCTTAGGAGCTTGCTTAACGCCATATAAAGATTTTAGTAACTTGCACACCTTGCCTTCCTGACCGGGTACTACGAAACCATCTGGCTGATCCATATAAATTTCATCATCTAACTCTCCATTAAGGAAAGTTGTCTTAACGTCCATTTGATGAACGAGAAGACCATGTGAGGCAGCCAATGAAAGTAGCACTCGAGTAGTGGTCAACCTGGCCACATGTGAGTAAGTATCAAAGAACTCTTCACCTTCTTTCTGGGTATAACCCTTGGCCATAAGCCTTGCCTTGTACTTTTCAATTGTACCATCAGACCTAAGCTTTTTTCTTAAACACCCACTTACATCCTACAGGTTTGCACCCATAAGGATGATCAGTGATTTCCCAAGTACCATTAGCCAAAATGGAATCCATCTCGCAACTGACGGATTCCTTCCAGTAGTCAGCATCAAGAGATGCATAAGCTTATGAAATGGTGTTGGGTGTGTCATCCACGAGGTACACAATGAAATCATCACCAAAGGACTTTGCAGTCCTCTGTCTCTTGCTCCTAACAGGAGCTTCATTCTTATCCTCCACTGGATTCTCAACGTGTTCTATCAAAATGGTGGATTCAGGAATTGCAATTAAATCCTGACTCGATGAAAAAGGTATCTCCTGATTAGATGAGCCAGACATATCCTTCATAGGAAATATGTTCTCAAAGAAAGTCGCATCATTCGACTCCATAATTGTACCAACATGCATGTCGGATACCTCAGATTTTATTATCAAAAATCTATAACCAATGTTGTGAAAAGCATAACCGAGAATAACACAATCTACGGTTTTTGGTCCAAACTTTCGCTTCATGGGAATTGGTATATTGACTTTAGCCAAACAACCTCAAGTACGTAGGTAAGAGAGTTTCAATATTTTCCTTTCCCATTCCTCAAACGGAGTCATGGTTTTATTCTTTGTGGGAACTCGGTTTAGGACATGACACGTGGTCATTAGCGCCGCCCCCCACCATGCCTTGGAGAGACCCGATGTGTCTAACATGGTGTTAACCAAATCAGTTAGAGTTCGGTTCTTTCTTTCGGACACCCCATGTGATTGAGGTGAATAGGAAGGCGTCCTCTCATGGATTATACCATGTTCCACACAAAAAGAATCAAATTCGTTGGAAAAATACTCTCCACCACGATCAGACCTAAGCCTCTTAATCTTTCGATCAAGTTGGTTCTCTGCTTCAGCTTTATAGATCTTGAAATAATTTAAAGTTTCATCTTTTGATTTCAGAAGATATACATAGCAATAACGAGTGGAGTCATCGATTAGTGTCATGAAATATTTCTTTCCACCTTTAGTCAATGATACGTTCGAAACGTATCTATAATTTTTGATTGTTTCATGCTACTTTTATGCCTTTGACACTTGTTTTTATATTAAGTTTATGATTTATTTGGACTAACCTATTAATAGTTGCAAAAGTGCACAATGTTCTTGTTTTACACTTTGATGTGTAGTAATCGCTTGGAAATTGGCAAAAACGCAAAAGGAGACTTGTTGGAGGTGGACTCTTGATACGTGTTAAACGTATCTATAATTTTTGAGTGATCCATGCTAATTTTGTGATGTTGTCACATGTTTTTATTATCACATCACATCATTTTTATGCATTTTGTTGGACTAACCTATTGACAAGATGCATTTTGTTGTCACATGTTTTTATTATCAAATCACATCAATTTTATGCATTTTGTTTTTTATGCATGTTTTTATGCATTTCGAAGGCTTCCTTACAATCTTCACCAAAAACAAATGGAACATCCTTTTAAAGAAGATTAGTAAGAGGCCTCGAAGTCTTAGAAAAATCGTTAATAAACCTCCTATAAAAACCAGCATGATCAAGGAAACTACGAATACCTTTGATGTCCCTTGAATAAGGCATCTTCTCAATTGCTTCAATTTTAGCCTTATCAACCTCAATTCCTCTCTCAGAAATGTTATGTCCAAGCACTATGCCTTCATTCACCATAAAGTGATACTTCTCCCAGTTGAGAACAAGATTAGTCTCCTCACATCTCTGCAAAACTTTACCAAGATTATAGAGACAATTGTCGAAAGAAGTTCCATAGATGGACAAATCGTCCATGAAGACTTCCACAATTTCCTCACAAAAGCCATGAAAAATAGCAGACATGCATCTCTGAAAGGTAGCAGGTGCATTACACAAACCAAAAGGCATACGTCTATAAGCATAAGTTCCATAAGGACAAGTAAAAGTAATTTTTTCTTGATCTTCATATTTAACAGCAATTTGAGAGAAACCAGAATAACCATCAAGAAAACAAAAGTGAGTGTTATTAGACAATCTTTCAAACCAGAATAGCCTTATTAAGCTTCCTATAATCAATGCACATTCTATATCCTACAACCGTTCTCTGAGAAATGAGTTCATTATTATCATTAGTAACAACAGTCATGCCTCCCTTTTTAGGAACACAATGAACAGGACTCACCCATCTACTATCAGCAATAGGATAGATTATACCTGTATCGAGAAGCTTAAGTATCTCATTTGTTACCACATCCTTCATCTTTGGATTTAATCTTCGTTGATGATCAACAACGGGCTTCACATCAGGTTCAAGATTAATTGTATGTTGACAAATAGATGGAGAAATCCCTTGAAGATCATCCAAAGTATAGCCCATTGCAGCTCGATGTTTCCTAAGAACCTCCTATATAATCATTTTCAAGTGATTAAGTAACCAAATAAATCTTATATAATCATTCATCTAAATCTTATCAAAATCCTTAAGTATTAAATAACATCACCAAAAGGTGATGAAACAACCCTAAACCAAAGAATACGATGTTGTCAAAGTATCGACTAAAATGAAGCTTACACTTGTGAGCTTGGGTATTTTTGGAGATTTTACGATGCATCTCATATCTATGCATAATAGCATCTTGACAGTGTTTCCAGTAGTCCTTACTAGGACTACATTGCTATTTTCAGATCTCGGGGTTTTACCGCAAACCCTAGAACCCCGAAGGACATGAATTGCCACCTTTATCATAGGCAAGTTCATTCTTGCATACCGTTTGATGTATTTTTATCAAAGTACTTGCAAAGTTACTTATACTTTCATTTCACTTGCATCGAAAAGAAAAAGTATTTTCGAATGATGTGGTATATACTGTTGGTTGGCGGTGGAACAATGGTAAGATGAATAGGTACAGTGTTCCATCGTACGCGAAGGTATATATCCTTAGGAAACTAATAACCAATGTCCCAGTGATCCTTTCGCCGTAGTGAAAGCATCAACCAACGGACTTTGTATGGTCGGGATCAGTCAGAGGCTTCTTTCCTCATAAGCATATCTACGGCAGGCCATTACCAGGTTTAATCGTTGCGGCGACTGCCAGTGTGGAAGCGCATATACTTCCCATCCAACGGGGTGTTTGGTATGGATGTTAGGAGTGGGTGATGGGTATGAGGTGATCGTGTTTCACCTAAAGCATCACAAAGGGGTGGATGTGCGTTATGATGGGAAGAGCCTCACATGGCTGGATGTCCTGAGCCTTGGCTATAACACTCATGGAGTGTAAAGAGAGCATATATAGGGCCACGCAACTGTTGGGTAAAGTGATGCAACTCTGAAGTGTCAAATAAACAAATTTGTGATATCACAACCGTGTTCCCGGAATGGAACTACGAGATCGAGGCCGGAATGGAGTCCCATTTGGATTCACAAGACCGGTGGAGGCTGGGACATAGTGTTCAGAATAAAATCAATCTTTTGAAGAAATGTTTTACAAAAACTTGCATCTATGCCTACGACTTATGGTCATGGCAGTAGCTAGTGCATGAAACACCTTATCTCTATATATTCTGAACTTGCTGAGTAACGCTGTTACTCACCCCTTCCCATTTGACCCCCTGCTAAGACTTTTGGGGCCATCGGAAGAGATGTCAGTTATCCATCACGATAAGGAGGTCTTCCATAAGAAATCAAGTCGACCTGGTGGAGCTTGAAGGAGTTGACCGCTACTTCACCAACGGAAGAATGACGACAACCATGGCAATAAGGGGCAATGACAGCAGTGTCAATGGCATGCACAAAGACCACACTGCCAATGGAGGAGAAAATATCTATTGGAAGGACGAGTACAATCCTGGATAAAGATATTCCAGATGGAATAGATTGGGGTTGTGACAACATCAGTAGTGAATTAGGAGTAGAGCTAGAGTTAATCTCCAGCTTAGTGCTGCGAATTGGATATTTTCTGGATTTCATTTGTATGAGACTTGCTTTTATATAAAGGAGGTTCTCGAGATTTTGTATTGAATATTGTTGTAATCCTATAGTGTTACATTGGACCTGCTATGTTTCTGTTGTACTATTCTGAGGGATGTAATATTCACGGATAAGTCCTTCTGTGAGTGTTATGTCAATGACTTGCGCACTACAACATGCAGTGGTGTGCTGGGTCACCGCACTAGGCATCATGCCCTAACAATTTGGCAACAAATTACATGAGAAATCTTATTCAATCCCTTCCATCCCCTTGCCTACAGTAGGGAACTACTCACACATAGAGGGGGATGTCATGGATGGTTGATGGAGAGGCGTTGGCGGTGACAATGGCGGCAATCTCCACTTCGGCAGGGTGCCGGAACAGCGATCCTGGACTCCGAATTTAGGTTTCAGGATGGCGGCGGAGCTCAGTAAGGTTTCTGGAAAAAGTGATTGACGAGGTTAGGGCTCGGCAAATCCCTGGGTCGAGTACCCCGGGTTGATTGAAGGGAAGGAAGATGAACGTTGGTGATCACGACGGCTAACAGGGGGCGATTTACCCAGGTTCATGCTCCCGGAGGATAACACCCTACTCCTGCTTGTATGGAATTATGATCAAGGTGGCTACAATGGCGAGATGGCAATCTCGCTAGGGTTTGAGTTGGTGTTCGCTAGTTGCTTAGTTGCCCTAGACGAGGGACCCTCCCAGCCTTTATATGATAGGCTGGGTCTCGGGTGAACGGTGCTGATGGCACGTACAGGATGATCAAGCTGATGACCTAACGGCGACTACATTGGGCCGCACATCATCCTTCTTGGGCCTTCCTTGGCGTGACCCAGGTACCACCACCGTGGGGTACTCGAAAGGTAACCCCACAACAGTGATCGGGGGCACAACGTTTTTAGGTCAAACGCAGCTTATATGCGAAGGGGCCAAGAGGCGATGCTCCAGGGGCAGGGGCGGCCCCCGGCCGCGGACTAGGGCCCACCCGCGGGTGGGACCCGCCCTTGCTCCTGGGGTGGCCCCCCCCTCGGGGTCTTCTGGCTCCGTGGCTGATTCTTCTCAAAAAACTATTTTTCTAATTTTTCTGGAATTTTCCGCGAACTTTTCAACCCTGCACAAAAGAAAGACACCAAATGCAATTCTGCTGAAAACAGCGTCAGTTCAGGTTAGTTCCAAACAATTCATTAAAAATCAGAGGCAAAACAATAGCAAAGTGTTTGGAAAAGTAGATACGTTTGCGACGTATCACACCCCTACTTATCGACTCAGGTGAACAAGCTCACCTAGGTAACAAAGCAAAATTTTCTTTTGAGCTATCTTGGTTGCGACAGGTGGTTTTTTTAGATGATTGCCAGAGAGTGGTTAGCAATTTCTAGTGGAAGTAATGCTATGGAAGTTTGGCAGATCAATAAGATCCGCCACCTTCGCTCTTTCCTAAGGGGATGGGCAAAGAATTTAAGTGGAATTTACATAAAGGAAAAAATCAAACTTCAAAACATTATTGATGCGCTGGACATTAAGGCAGAGACTTGCCCATTAAGCACTAATGAGCGTGAGGCTCTATTAATGCAAATGACAAAATTGCCGGTCTTTGGAGGGATGAGGAGTCCAAATGGGCGCAACGAGCTAAGGTGAAACATATTCAGGAAGGTGGTGATAACACTAAATATTTTCACTTAGTAGCTAATGGTAAATATAGAAGGAAAAAATCTTCCAACTTGAAGAGAAGAAGG